>UELU01121592.1:0-24012 GCA_900490025.1 Megastigmus dorsalis | reverse complement strand
TTAATTTTAGTTCACTTCAATTTGTCAAATACTATGTGTACTGTTATATAGAAACAAACTTTTTTAGTGGACTATGAAGAAGAAATATCAAATTATTAATTGTTGTATTATATAAAGCTTAATAGCTTTACGCTATTATCTTGCAGGTAATATGAATCGTATATTATGCACACATTTTTATTAGAACTGAAAATTATATTTTGTGGTAATAATGTAAAAATAATTTAGAGCAAAAACTCAAAATAGCACTCGAACTTTGTAGCTTGTATATTCGTCCAAACGCTACGATTACTTTGGCAAAGAACAACCCAAAACTTCAATCATTAGAAATTTTTTCTCAAAAATTGTGTTCTTAATATTTAACTGTTAAAACTGTATAGCTATATATATCTGTATGTATGATATCTATTATAACTTTATGAAATTTGTAAATATCCAATAAACCTTGAACAAAACCTGAGCAGTTTATATAAATAAATAACATAAATTTAACAGTATCGAAATATAAATTGATTTTTCAAAGAGTCTCTCTTATATAAAGAAAAGGGACAGGCATATCTCAATTTTTGTCTTACTAACACAATTTATTAAAAACACAAAAGTCTGCAAACGTAATGCAAATTGCATGTACAAGATAACTTTATGTTGTTGTTTCCATTCGATTGTCAGTCTCATTGTCAACAAGCGCGAGTGATATTGATTCAAGAAAAAGATATAACAAAGGGATCAGAATTGGTATTACTCAACACGGTATTAAGCTTATCGAGACAACTTAATTAGATTAAGTTAACATAGAAGCCATATCGAATGTTACTAGAAGACTCGGTGACATTCTCAATCAATCCATTTAAATAGAAGCGATTGTTAGTGATCGAGTATCAAACGTGGAGTCGTTTTTAATTATAAAGAAATAACAGAACGATTACTTTTAAAAAAATCCGTTGAAATTTAATAGATAGTTCAATAATTTTATTAAAGTTGTTTGTCTGAAACTATGTACCTCCACCGATTTCTCTTTCCTGTCGAACGATTTTATATAAAGTATAGATTTGCTATATAAATGTCGGTTTTGGATTATTATTTAATCCCAAACCACTGCACTGCAAACAATAGAAAACACTCATTCTATGTCTTAGTATAGTTTTTCTAACCTACCAAAGCATATGCAGATCATCCATAGAGATATCCCGACTGTAGTAGAATAAGTAGCCGAGTAAAAAAGCTTGTCGTGATGTGAAACGTACAAACCATATAGCTACGTAAACGTGTGCTGGCGACGCAGCACATACAAGGTTAGGCTGCGCGAAGCTGCAGTACAGCGAGAGATTCAAAGAGCACAGAAACGTTTCATTCACGGACTTTGCCGCGCGTCTCTTTCAGATGTATATACCCTCTCTTTCACCGCAGCCCCGCGCCCGTGAAAATCACCGTAAACCGCTGAACGCGATGTTTTCTCTCCCTATTCCACTATATACGCAGCTTCCTTGTTTGCTATATGCGCGCCTTTCGCTTCTTTGCTACTGCTTGTCACCGAGAAGCGGTTCGCTTTGATTACGGCTTTTTCTTCGCGATACACGTTGCACGACCTCTTCATATTAACGCACGCGCCGACGCAAAGAGGAACCTCGTTGGTTTTTTTATCCTCTCTCTCTCCTTTCCTCGTAGTGTTCCACTTTGAAGTCGTCAGTGTTGGCTTTGTTCATTGTTTTCTTGTCCTCGTGAGCAGTTTGTTAATTTTTAAGTTTGATGTCTTTTAACTTTGATGTTGCATTTTTGCAGGACGTTTCCCAGTGCAAGTTTTGACTACGCGTGACTCCTTCATTTCACTATGTCCCGAGCGCATTGATTAAAAAACTCAAGACTCGCTCCTTTTCTGTATTGGAGGTAACATTGGATGTCCAATAATAGCCAAGAGACAATTTATAATGGGATCAACGTAATTTATTATCGAAGTGAGATAATAATAATTATTGGGGACATTGAGAAATCCACCGATAACGATTATATATTCGAGGTAAACAATGATAAGATATCACTAATGATAATAGATTATAACTGTTGTAGCAGTAAATAATAAAAGTTGGAGTATTCAAAATATAAAGCATACAGAAATTTTTTGCTTTTTAAGTTTTCATTATTAGTTCTAAATATTTATTATAATAATAAACTTGTTATGTTGAGATAATAAATAAAGATGACGCAAAATTTGACGAAGATCTAAGATTAGCTACCATTCAGAATAATGTAAACTTGAAAAACAACGTCTCGGATCGCTTCATTATAGCAAGCGTCGAAAAAACCAGCATTGGTCCAGCAATCGTCATTTCCGAGCACGACGCAATCAAACTTTTTGCAGAAGGATGCAGGGAGGAGGGGAAAAGAGAAGACTCTCTGACCGTAAAAAGGAATCAGTCTCACTCGGATATGTCTGAATAAGATGTGCAAAGATCAAAGCAGCGAGTAAAACCTCGGATATGCTGTCAACGACTCGATTATGGGCATGCGCTCGTGTCCTCTAGAGCGAGACTCTCATTTTTACAGCGAATGCCGTATGGAAGATGTAAGATATTTTGATATACAACGCACTGTGAGCGTTTTTAATGGCCCCTACACCAGCGCGGAAAATCGTTGTTTTAATGACGTGCTTCATATGCGAATCATGAGCGAATAAAAACTTCATTTCTAAGATTGTTAAAAAATGAATTATTAAAATGTATATTTTAGATGTGAATTTACATTTCAACTGTAGACTATAATTTTTTCATCATATTTGAACATTATAGCTATTAAAAAATTATTTAGAACCTCATCGTATTTGGAAGTTAAAAGTAACAAAATCTACAATTTGTTCTCTTGTACGGTGCAGTGGTAACCATTTTTACTTACGTTGCAATAGATAATCTAAATAGTATGATTAAAATCGGAACAAAAATTTGTAAAAGAATATTGGAACGATATATATCCTGAAATGTCTTCCAAACGAAAATGAGTGCGGATATCATAATAATAAATCTTCAATCGATTTTTTTATGCTGGTTAAAAAATTTGGCACCCTGCCAGTAGATGAATTAAGCTATTTAAGAGTATAACAGGAAGAAAGCACTCATATACGCACGTACACACATATGCATACATATACAGTAATATATATATATATAGTTGAATTTTATATTTTGTACTGTAACTTGAGTCTAAGTCGATAACAAAGATAGAAAAAAGCACCCAAAAAATCTCCGTTGTCAGAGTACCTGCAAAAATGCATTTGACTTACAGAATCCACATGGAAATACCAGCGCAGACCACAACAAAGCAAAGAAGAAGCTGGAGGTATGACGTCCTGGTACAATGGCAGAAAATGTATATACATATATTTAGGGTGGAGAGGTGATATTACGGAATCGCACGCCCCTGCTGAGTTCGTTGGTGCAGTCGATCTTGCGGAACATTTTAATGACAGCTCGTGTGCTCTCTCTCTCTCTCTCTCTCTCTCTCTCTCTCTCTCTCCCTCTCTCTCGTCTGGATAGCTCTGCTGCCGAGGGTGTATACGCACTGGCGAATTCAGCCTTCTATACGAGCGACTCAGGTTAAAAACGTCTTTCCTGCAAGCTTGCAGCACTTCTCCGCGTTTCTTGAGCAAACTTTTTGCACAATCCGGTACTGATTTAAACCATCCGAGCGATGCCTATTGCTGAAGTGCTGACTGTTATTGTTTTCTTTTTGAGGGAATGTTTAAACTGCAAGCATTATTTTTCATTCATTTATGTTTTTTCTATTCTTTAGTTAAGATTAATAGGGGAGAGTGGAGTAAAGCCCATCACTGAAACTTTTATAGCTATTATATATTTTTATTTATAACATTTTATTTGATTTCAAAGGATAATTTTTGTATAGTTTATAGCGTCTATACTATCAATATGTATAAGAAATATTTAAATCACGGAAAAGAACGATAAATCTTTATATTTATCGTTCTTAGGAGAAAAGTTAATTTAATGATTATTTTTCCTTTAATTGATTTACCAAGCGAACAGATTTACATAATCAGGAATACAAACTTTAAATTTCTTTCTTTAACATAAAATGCTTGCGAATTTAAAATTCTTGAAATTTCGTCGACATAACAAAGTACATATACTCTTGTTAAACATACTTTGTACCCAATAATCACCTTGAAAACTTGAGCACTTCTAGTCAAGCTAAAAATTAGCGTCTTGAAATTCTGCAGCTAGTCAAGCTCGAAATCAGGCTCTTTTTATCATTGCACAATGAAACGCAAAAACTACGAAAGAAGAATAAGAAGCCCTAATTGAAAGCCTCTTAATTCAGATTCATAAAACGCAATTTTCGTCATCAAAGCAGATGCTTTCCTAAAATCAACTCTTCCTTCCATTTCACTCGCTCACAACTTAACTAATTTGCATCTTACTCATTAATAGATTGTTAAGCGGTCTTAACAAGGAGAACGAAAAAGAAAAAGTAATACAAGCCCAAGAACTACCTGCAATAGAATAAGTAGAATTCTACGAACGTATGTCGATACTGCGATACGAACATGTTGAGCAAAATCGACTGATTTTTTATAAAATACATTTTTTTGCAAAATAATTATGCAACGAAGATACTTGCAAACCCATATTTCGTAACAATTGAAAATAATATTGACAAATATAAATGAAATCGTACACTGAGAAAAATAGATACTTGATGCAAGCAGAATCCACTTGTTATGAGAAGAAACCCATTCAATTAAAATAGAAATCTTTTAAATCTGCGATCAAAGTATTTCTGAAAATATTTGGCATATACTGGCAATAAGAAGAAATCCATTCGATAGAAATCAAAATCTATCATAAAAGATGGACTTATATACTTCATTGAAAAGCTTTGTCATTTTTATCATTACATTAATTTATTCTTGATAAAATTATATTCTTGCATGGAGCAGAATCCTCCAGCTGCAAAAGGATTTTTGGTTGGAATCAAATTCATCTTCTTCATTTCTACTTTATTCTTGCAGTTCATTTAAAAAAAATCCTTTCACCAACTTGTTCCTTAGATGTACTCTGTAAACATCATAAAAAAAATCGAAATAAAACACGCAATAATATCAAAAATATTTTAACTGAAAATGATATTAATATTTTTACCGCTTCTTCATGATTGCTTTTACTTAAGCTTGGTGTTTCATAGCGCAGAATAGATTTCAGTATTCTTGCCACCACTGGAGAAGATAACTTAATTTTAAGCACCTTGAAGTCCGAGGCTGTCATGTCTAATAGACTGTGAATGTCTATATCTGTATCTAAAAAATTACTTTACATAAAATCTATAAAAAATAATGATATAAAGAGTAAATTATCCCTTAACACATCATCAACACTTAAATCAAGCGATACTTCTTTTAAGAATTCGCCCATTGTCTTCGGTTTCTGCATTTTTGCGGTTAACGCACGTTTGGTGACGAAAATTAGACCACTTCTATTCTATACATAATATAACATAAAATCTATAGATTTTGGGAATATGTACTGTGAATTTCAATTTTACGCGATGTAAACAAAATCGAAGTTCTTACTACATTCCGCGCTAGTTTCTAAACGTTTATGTCTATAATATATGTTGTATAAGATTTGCGTAGAATATTAACTCTCGGAGATATTATCTATTTGCACCTGATAAGGTTCTTATGAAAGAACTTAAATTTTCTTTAGAAGAGAAATTAATTACTGCTTCATGGAATAAGCTTTATCTACTTACAGGAAAAAGATTTTGTCTTTCAGAAAATAAATTCAATTTTAAAGACAAACGCTCTTTTATTCGAATTTACCTACTTGTAGTAAAAAGATTTCATTCTACAATAAGCACTTAATCTTTTTGCTGGCCGTATGTTGGTTTATTTAGAAGCAAGAGTTTTTTCCGCCAGAAACACGAAAACCATAATTTAAAAAGGAGAACCTTTAGAAATAGATTTTATCTTGCCGTACGTGAATATCTCACTAGCAGATTATTCCTCTTGCGCGCAGTATCCATTTTTCTCAGTGTACAAAAAAATTATCATTAAAAATATCATTAATGTTTTAGTTTTCGATACGTATTTTTCATTTTAATGAAATGTATCAATTTTATTTGGCATTTATGCCAAAGTAAACCCTGTTATCAAAAATACATTTAGGAAAATATTGACGTGCATTAATCATTGTTATTTACAACTCGTTATCTTTTATGATAATATTGAAAATAACTTTTTACGCTTTGATTAAATATAAGGATCTCTTACCGGTGTCGCATAGCTTGACAGTCATTCATGTACCAATAACATTACAAAATGGCATGGTCACTAGAAAATACGCTAAGATTTTGTAATGAAAATCCATCATTACCATCATGTCAACCGCCAACATTAGCTTTCTTAACTTTTCTGGTTCAATATTTAGGTCACTCGTACGATACAAATTTTAGTGATTCCAGAAAAATTTCGAATATAAGTGACAAGCAAAAAGAAGAAGATGAAGTGTACGATTTTATTATCGTTGGTGGCGGTAGTGCAGGATGTGTTCTTGCAAATAGGCTGACTGAGGTCAAAAATTGGAAGGTATATGTAGTACGATAAACTCACAATTCCTCATGTATTCCTTACTTAAATTGTTACATAAAAATTTTACTCTCGAAACATGATCATAGATATTATTGCTAGAAGCAGGTGACGAATCACCGGTGATCGCAGATATTCCAGCAATGGTTCGTATACTATTCGGCTCTAGTATTGATTATGCGTATGAAACTCAACCAGAATCCATAGCTTGCGCCGATAGAAATAGCTTATGTAATTGGCCACGTGGTAAAGGATTGGGTGGCAGCAGCATAACTAATGGTATGTGGTACGCTCGTGGTGTAAGACAAGATTACGACGAATGGGCCAAGCTTGGTAACACAAAATGGGGTTACGATGATGTTTTACCGTTCTTTAAAAAATCTGAAGATATGAGAATTCCAGAAGTAAGAAAAAATACTTTATCTCATTTATACTCGACTTTTTCATTAGTATCTATAATATTCACGTTTGAATGTACAGATTGTGGCAAAGCACCCAGAAAGTCATGGTGTAGGTGGGTATTTACAAGTTGATTACTTTCCTGGATCCAATAAGAATATCGAAATATTTTTAAATGCTTGGAAAGAATTAGGATTCAATGATATTGACTACAATGCTGACGGTAGCGTAGTCGGTGTGTCCAGATTGCAGTACACGACTATTCATGGATCTCGACAAAGTGCGAATGGGGCTTTCATCAGACCTATTCGAGGTAAAAGGAAGAACTTGATTATAAAGCTCAATCATGTAGTCACGAAAATAATCATTGATCCGAAATCGAAGCAAGCCAATGGTGTTGAATACGTATTACTAGATGATAAGAAGAAAATTAGAAAAGCCTTCGCCAGTAAAGAAGTGATTGTCGCTGCAGGTGCTATTGAGTCTCCGAAACTGTTAATGCTATCTGGAATTGGTCCAACAGATGAATTGCGCGAAGCAAATATTGAGGTTATAAATGATTTGGATGTCGGAAGGAATCTTCATGACCATGTAAATATTCAAGCGTTCGTATTTAATTTAAATAATAATTTATCAGTACCGGCAGGCATCGAAGACATGCAAAATGATGTTGTATATTGGATGAGTACACACGAAGGTACGCTGTCTAATTTGGGAGCTTCACATACTGTAACGTATTTGCAAACACAATATGAGACTAGACCAGGAATCCCTGATATACAAATTAGTATCGGAGCATCGATGAAGGATCCTAATACTGGTGCCGAATTAAACTACGTACCAAACGCTTATTACAATAGTATAAGAGTGGGAATTACCTTATTGAATCCAAAAAGTAGAGGATCGATAAAACTAAATAAAACTGATCCAATCTGGAGTTCGCCGTTAATCTACGCAAATTATTATAGCTCACCAGAGGACATCGCAACTTCAATTGCGGGTATAAAAATCACAGAAAACATATTTAAAACTAAATCTTTTATAAAGAATGAATTTCTGGAGACACCTGTCAAAAAATGTACTGACTATGAATATCGTAGTGAAAAATATTACTATTGCGTGATTTCCAATCATACGTCTACTGGATTCCATCCTGTCGGTACTTGTAAAATGGGTCCCAAAAATGATCCCAGTGCTGTCGTAGATCCAACGTTAAAAGTTTATGGTATCAAAAATTTAAGAGTGATTGATGCATCAATAATGCCTGTACTGATAAGAGGAAATACCAATGCACCTACGATTATGATTGCGGAAAAAGGCAGTGAGATGATTAAGCAGGATTGGTTATGATAATTAACGCATTTTTGTATGATTATTATATTTTTACTGGAAATTGAAGAATTATGAGGAAACTATTATTTTCACTTTTATTTATCTCTCAGTTTTTGTTATTGTGTAAGTATTGCATCATTTTTATAATGGATTCACGAAAATTACAATTCAAAGTCTTGTATCTAATAAAATGTATACGCCGAATAAGATTACGATTCGGAAACTTATCCCTGAATTAAAAAATCAATGTGATTTTCATTGTAGACAGTTTAAACGAATTTAGAATCGTTGAGAAAATTAAGTAAAAAATTTTCATCTATTGTGCATTTGTTTTTGTAAAGAAGGATACCGACGAAATAAAAAGATATTAACTTTATTATTAAAATTTACTTTATTAACTTTATTAAAATAATTTTACTCTCTTACATGACAGGAAAGTTAAAAAAAAATTTATCAAAAATCGGTTCTTTCTATACTCGTCTGTTTCTACTATCTATTTCCTGTCAAGTAAGGGAGTAAATTAATCGTCTTTTCATTTATACTCTAAATGATAGTGCAAGTACATTCGTTTCTTTTGCTATTTCAATAAGTACCAATGTCTGGATTCTCCTTTGACAAGACTATATTAAAAAGAAAGTATATATTTGCTTACTCAATAAGGAGCCTCCTTTAATATTGTATTTTTTAATAATGATTAAAAAAAATTGAATTTGAAATGTTTAAAGTGGCTTCGGCATACGGCTATTGATATAAATAGCAAAAAACTCTGCTAATTCATTAGCACTTCGATTCCTGGAGCTTATTTATTTATTATAAAAATATCGCAAAAACAGTTTGTCCGTCATTACAAATTATTATTTTGAATTATGAGTCAGTATCTTGTATTAAAATATTTTGTTTCAACTGTTAATACCCTTTTTACAATTTTACAATATCATTACTTTAGATTTGAAAAAAGTGTAAATAAATAAAAAAATTCTACTACTACCTTAAAGTAAAACGTAAGAAAATATATTAAAAATTGTAATACAGAATAAAATATTATTTATACACATATTAAACAAAACTAGAAACTAAGAAGATGTTATTTGTGCAGATAATAAAATTGCTGTAAAGTTTCAATGAAAATATACTTTACAGGGAAAACATTCCCAACTGTATTCGTGTTTCCAGAATAATATTCAGTGAAAATATTTTAGATCTATCACAATTACCCTTTACTTACTCAATCATTTTCACAAGCATGCGGTTTATTCAAACATATACAGTCGCGTCGTCTCACTTTTTTGCAAACCTGTCTTTGGCTTACTTCGCGCTCGCAAAGTAAGCTGGAAAATGGGGGAGAAAGAAAGTGCAGGAAAAAGGAGCGAGAAAAGTTTTCCGGCAATCCTTTACGACGCCGCTGAGAGGAAACAGCAGCAGCGGCGTGTCTCTATTTCTCAATTGTGATAAAAGAAACTGGGTTTCGTTGCCGCTGTTTAAGAGAGTAGCGGAAGCGAGAGTCGACGTGATTTTCACCAAGCCACGTCTGAAAAAGAAGAATAGGATGCAGTGGAAGGTACATGGAGAAACATTTGGGGCATCGACTGCTCTTGGTGTGGAGCAGCGGTAGTCACGGCATGTATAGAAGAGCCGTCCTCTCTTTTGCGCCCAATGATTCGCCCTAGCTATGCATTGGGTACCCGTTCTCCCTATACAGCATGGTAGACTCGCTGTAGGGGGAGCGGTTGTCGCTACGCGGACGAACCGTTGCTCCGCAAGGAAGCAGCTTTCGTCTTAAAATGGCGTGGCACCTGCTTCATTCTCCGTGTAGAAAAATGTCAGATCGTAGAGTAAATATTTAAGGTTTGATGTAAGTGAGTAACGTCAGGGCGATATTTTAGAATTTCGTATTGAAAGCTACGAATACATTTCCAAAGTGCGAGAAATCATTTGGACTAGAACATTGGTATAGTGTCCTAAAACTATAATAGTACTTTTCGACATTGGGTGGGAAAGTGGTTTTTTTTAGCGCATGGGACGTTTTTCGCCCGAGCGAAGCGAATGAGAAAAATCACATGCGTTATAAAAATCAACTTACACACCAGTGACGAACAATATGTATTTTATACCATGAGAGCCTAAAAATCATGTAAAAGTTGCGATTTTAGGTTAGAGTGGTATAAATATTTATTTCAATTAAACTTGCAAAAAAAATTTAAGAGAAAAATGCATATTTGTTTGTATAGTTTCATAAAACTGTAATCCATATATATATATATATATATATATACCTATAAATATTCAATTAAAAATTATGTACTTCTGCTTACTTACTTTTTAAGTATATGATTGATAACGGAAGAAGTGCAAAGTTTTTAATAATGGATACATATTTTATTTTTTTATTGTAATGTTACGGTCGAGTTGAATGTGAAGTGCGACTTAATAGAAAAGGCGGAAGTATAGGTATACGCGATTCTGAGCTAATGTCTGCGCTGCTTTCTGCTCTCTCATATTGTCTGCATATCGTAACGCGCTAACACATTTCGCTTTGTAAAATTAAAATGAAAATTATTTGAACAATTAAACACTTATATTTTAGTTTTACTTTTGAAATATAAACTTAAGGGGATGCGCTATGGTCGGAAAGATTCCTACCTTACTGGTTTTTATATTTAACGAAATAAAGATAAAGACTAAATTTTGAAAATCTCTCTGTTAGCATCTCGATAATGATGCATACATTACGTGATTAAAGTTTCATGAAATTCCATCCAGAGATTTTTGCCCTTGAAAATTTAGTTCGTAATTCACTGAATAGACCCAGACTAGTATCCTGATTAGGATTAGGATTAAGAGGATGCAGTAGCTAAAGACGTGCTTTTTGTTTCGCTTATATCTTGATGTATTAATTATTAAAAATGAATATTTAGAGTTGAGCGGCGTAGTGCTCGATATAATGTATCATCTTGTACAATATGAAAGCGATTTGATTTGTCGTTTTTGCAAATAATTGGAAGAGGTAAGAGGTGTTTATGCTTGAAAAGTTAACCTTAAAATTATGTTCATACTTACTTATGCTTATAACTTTTTATATTGATAATTTTGAGTAATATTTGGACTTGAGCGGCGCAGTGCTCGATATAATAAAGCATTTTGTACAAGATGAGGTCTATATGAGTTATCGTTTTTTCTATATAATTGGAAGAGAGAAATACTGAGGAGGGGGGACGCTACTGCATCCCCTTAAGATATCTTGTTTAACGTTACTCGAAATGGACTTAATGATACTACATAGTTTAATCGGTAACTAAGAAGGAACATATAGTAATAAAGATTTCAAGGTAGGGGTATAATCAAGTGGTTAAGACTCCTACTTTCGATCTGAAAGAATGAATATTAAAAGTCAAACATCGAAAATTTTAAAATTGTTTTTTTTTTCAGCCTCTTATTATCAGTATGACACTTATTACAAGATTCAAAATTATATCCCACTTAGGCCAGATGAATATGGTAAAAGTTTCATGAAAAATTCTCTTAGTGCAGAAGAGCCACATGGGCGCAAGCTTTGGATGAAAGGCAACGCCATTTTTCTCAATTTTAACACCTCCACCCCTTCGGGTCTCCTTTGTCCGCGTCCATTTTCCTCCTTTGTCTTGAGTCCGCTGTCGACTTACTTATCGCGCGAAGACCACGGAGAAAAGAATCGTGGAGCTGTAAATGGAGGAGGAGGGGCTTGAAACCGAAACAAGCGATGTTCGCATTGTACTCGGAGATGCACCAGCCCGGTTAGGCTGGTTAGAGCTTCGTGTTACACTCAATACACTGCGCTAGTGCTTCGTTTCTCTCTCGCCCTACCACTCCCATCCTCGCTGTTTGCTTTTCGTCCTTTTCTTTTTTAATTAAGAGAAGATGGGAGAATAAGAACCGCGAAATATCGCATCGGTGAAACGTGCAGGCTTATGTATATGAGAGGGAGATAGAGAAGAGAACTAAAATGTTTGTGCAAACCTACAAGTATTAAGTGGACCGTCTTTCTACTTTCGCTCATTTTTTTTTACATTTTCTCGACTGCGTTACGTGGCTTATTCAATAAAAATAAAACTGAACTTTTTTATTGGTCTTTGAGCTCTGCTTAGCTATTTATTAACTTTTTAACTAAATTTTTAATATTTATCTTGATAATGAGTTAAAAACTAACCGTGAGGCTTTTGAAAACCTTAATATTTTCTCTTTTAAATATAATTGTCTAGATTGGTCTTGACTGTACACCACTTAAAAAAATTAGAACATAGTTTTCGGAAAAATGTATGATTTTGATACTAAGAATTTTTTCTAGTTGAATACGATTCTGATACAACATAACTGTAATGTCTGCTCTTCAAAGCATCGTAACTTATGAAAATTCATGGGAAACATAAATAAATATTTTTCACGAGTTGCTTCATCAATTGTATTGCTTATGCTGTGTAGGTAAACAATTTATATATACATATATGTAATAAATTTATTTTAATTTGGAATGTGCAAGCTTCTGGAGCTTTTTTTATGTTTTTCGTTACTCTAGCTCAAATTTCATAAGTCTGGTAATTTTTTAAACTTTCGTCACATTAAGGATTTCTAATTTTATGAACTTCGGGATCGTCTCGTTTCCCAAATTTGCACAAATTAAATTTTTTTACGCGGCTAAAGATTATTATTTTTAGACGCAGATATTTACAAGGTAACTGTTTTTATACGATATACATTTTCAAATTTTATACTTTATATATACCATCCTTTGCAACAAATCAGAAATAAAAAAAAAGAAAACTAGTAGAACTTCAACAAAAAATAGAATAAAGAAAAATGAAATACAACTGTAAAAAATGCCGAGTCTCGTAAAGTTTCCTTTAAATCATTCTCGGAAAGTGTTCAATCCCTCTCTAAAGATAAAGGGCAGTGTCGCCATTGCCCAGGAGAAAGACATGGAGAAGGGGTGGAGGAGGACGAAAGAGCGTGCAAGGGTTCCTGGCGTCGATTTTACGCATGAGAAAATATAAAAGAGAAAAGCAGAGAGAAGGAGCAAAGCGAAATGGCAAGTTTTCGCCTTCAAACCTCCTCTCTCTCTCTCTTCCTTTTTCTCTTTCTCTTTCTCTTTCTCTTTCCTTTTCCACCCACACATGCATACACACACACACACACAGACACATACATGTGCACATACGCATTAAGGGCCGGCCTCTATACGCCCCCGCTGCGGCGTATCGTTTGCTGCTTTTCACGATGCCATTAAAACTGCAAGTTCCCCGGGCCGTGCGCTCTGCGGTTGTGCACGCGCGCGCCCGACCAGGTAAGGTCGGACCTCGTAACGCGTTATGATTCCCGTTGCCCCTTTACTGTTCCCTCCCTTTGCCTCTCTCTCTCTCTCTCTCTCTCTCTCTCTCTCTCTCTCTCTTCTGGTCTCGGCACGCGCGAGGGTGGAGGCGTATATATATACAGTAGGCCGTCGACGTCTTTGTTCCGCGCGTTTATGCGTCTGCATGGCATAGCTCTGCGGACCTCTCCGCGAGTTATACGACGAAGCGCGCACCGGACGTTTCGGGCGGCTCGCGCGCGTTTATGGTACTTTGTCTCTCCGCTTGTTATTGTTTTCTTCTTGTGCGTGGCCTTCTTTTGTTCCGATTCGTCGGATGGTTTTCCTTTTGACTTTTTTTTTATATTGTTCGCTTTTTTTTTTTTTCCTTTTTTCAAGATTAATTATTATTGGTTTGAATCAACGACAGAAAATTGGGGGTAATGATAGACTGTTGTTCGGTAGAATGGAAAAATTCTTATGTTTTAGTTTTCTTTATTGCATTAATTTATGATTTCTGTTGTTTTTAAAAAAATTTATAAAAAGTATATTTTTCTGAAATAGAAATATCTAAGTTTACCGATCTTAATCCCAAATGTTTTTCTATAATTTACAACTTAATATATGTTTAGTTTGAATACGAAGAAAAATGTGAAAAATAATTATGGATACTATCAAATATATGTGAGGAAATATCTTATTTAAGCGCGGGTAAGAATAAAAGTTCACAAATAAATATATTGAACTGATACTGTTTGAATTACGCACCTCATTGGCGTTGAAAAGCAGTCTCTCTCCTACTAGCATAGTTTATCGAAACCAGTAGAAACAGACAAGTTACGGAATTTGACAGATCATTTCCTAGAGGTAAGAAATGATTAGGTAGAATTTATCAGCGCTGCCATATACAGCGGAATTCGTTAGTTGTAACTCACCGGAGCACACGACTGCAGTATCTTTATGCGCGCTCGAGTTGATGCAACATTTTTCTCGACTGCGCAGCTATAGTAACTCGAGAGTCCCAGCTCAACATTCTCGCAGTCGCATCAAAACGGAATCCCTCAATTTTCACTTCCTGCCCGAACTTTTGCGCTTCGCCCCATCCCCCCAAAAGCGCAAGAAAAATGCATGCGCAGAGAGGCCGTCTACACGCGCGAGTATTCCGCAATATCGGCAGATAGTCTACTCTGCCCTCCCCCCGCACCTTTTCCCCCTCTTGCTCTTTCTCTTCTCCCTTCGTCTCTCTCTCCCTCTCTCTCGCGCCAAACCATTCTCTCCATTGAACTTTCGCATTTCTCCGGCAAATTTTCGAGGAGGGTGGGAGTAGCTGGGTGAGGGATAGCCTCGTCGCTCTCTCTCTCTCTCTCTCTCTCTCTCTCTCTCTCTCTCTCTCTCTCCCGGTGCAGAGAGCGTGTGCCTCTCTGGAACTTTGCTTCGCGCCATTATTCAGGGATTGACAGCCAACATATCACGAGCGCATAGGCGCAGCCAGTATAGCTCTTATGTGCTTCTCGATGCTGGCAATTTCAAAGGGACACACGTACACGCGCGCACATGCGCATATACATATAGTAAGAGCGAGCAGCGCGAGGAGAGGGCAAGTGCATACGATGGCAATTTATTCGATTGCGATCTGAAATCACGGTGACGGAGCGACGAGATGCCGATGCTGTGCGCTCTAGAGCTTGAGAGACTTCGCGTTCAAGTTGACGTTAAAAAGTCGACGCTTTATGATACCTCGCGATAATGCAAGTGAGAGGTGAAAAGGAAAATATTTTTAGATCTAATATCAGCTTGGCTTTCGTGATATGGAAGCGAACCGAACGCGATTCCTGACATATTGTGACAATTGGACCGAACGCGTAAAAATATCTTTTCACAGGGTTAATGAAAATGTTAAATTCGTTTAATATCTTTTCATATCAATAATAATATATTAATTTAATAGACAGTAGTTCTTACCTATCTAAAGATTCACTTTATGCCAGAAAACGAGCCTCCGTTTTCATTCCGACTATTCACATTAAATTATAATCACATTATTAAATTTTAATTTTTTAGGTGCTTTGTCAAAATTTATACAATTAAAAATTTTCGTTGGCCATTAATGAATTATTAACTAAGTCAGCTAAAATATATTGATGATCGACAATGCTCTTTCATAAGCATTTGCCTTAGATAGCTGTCACAACTTTCTTGATCGGAACCGAGTCAAAGACGAAGCGAACTAATTCCTCAAGCTTCTGGTCTCGCGAAAAAGCGTCGTCTACTCCCCATCCGCGCGCACATCTCCGCAATATCTTCGCAAGACTTTAACGAGAAACGAATGCCGTTATCTCGGCTGTCAGCCACTGCTCCTGGGAATCGTCTATCCGCGCCGGGGCGTTTTTCTCCTCGTCACGAGCGTGTCTTCGTTATCTCCTCTTTACGCGAGCAGACCCGAGAAATTCGAGCGGAAGTCCTCGCCGAAATTAATCGTCCTTGCGTTTCGCTATCGTGCGCCCCGCTTCCACTGCTTTATTTATCATTCATACTTGGCTTTTCGCTGCAGACCCTTTCGAGCCTTGAAGCGCGCTGAATGCAGACTTACGAAAAGGTGCAGTGGCTCCGCGGATTTCCAAACAGTTTGCCGCTTAGGATTCTGATAAGTGACCGACGAAAAATCTTACGAATTAGTTCTCTTTCTAAAAACAAATATTTTATACAAAAAATGTAGGATTAAATATTAAGACATATTATTATGCCTAATAGATTTTAACGTTTAGTTCGCGCAGAAGCAAACTCAAAATATTTCATTCAACCTTTCTGCTGCAAAATAGTATCTATGACTAGAAGGGAAGAATCCCTGGCAGAAATGAAACTATTTAAAATAACTACAAACTTATTTAATGGCTATATGACAAATGGCTAGTTCCTTTCTTGCGATGTAACGCTTTTTCAGATATTACTCGAACATTCAATAGTTGAAAAATGTGTACGAAATACGTAGTCTTTTACAGAGTAAATTTTGACTATTATAAATACGTATTGTAATTATTTTTGCGTATTTTTTTACCATTATAAATAGAATAAAAAAAACTAGAGTCGGTCAGTCTAACCTCAAAAGATTTACGTTGCATTTATCGTCTCGTCAGATCTTAAACAACAAATAATTATATTGAAACTACTAATTTATAAACTTCTGATTTATAAGCATTTACTTTTTCTTTTCTTTCGACACTGTAAGTACATATTATTGCACGTTAAACTGAGTATCTGATTCTGGCTTTCTCACTCTCTACTTTTTCTGTCTAAAAAATAAATTCAAATTCAATGAAGCTATCCTTTACTTTTATCCAGAATATTATTATTTTGTACCCATTTTTTCGACCATATAATGTTTAAATGATGTAAGAAAAGCGTTTATCGCGAAGGAAAAACTAGACTAAATTTTGCCTATTTTCAATCAGACTAATTTCCAGACTAAAAGTGTGTCCAATTTCCATCAGGAGGCCGTAACACGCTTCTACAGTTCTATCTAGATCCTCTGTGTAAATCTACAGAACGCGAGTTTATGATATACAAATATGCACAGTAAATGGGATAAATTTTCACCAGGGCGACACCCCCTTTTCTAATATAAATAACGAAAGTTCTTGATATTACAAAAAAAAAATAAGTGGATCCTATTGCTTCATTTATTCTGATTTGTTTTCGACTATACCTACTCTCCCTTTGTAATTCTAACAATATATATTTAGCGATTTTTTTATTCATATATTTGTACTGAAAAATTTTTAACTATTTTTACTAAGTTTATAGAAAAAATATTGAAAGTTTAACAAGACTTTAAACACGATAGGTCACTGCAATATCCATTCGAAAATCATACCCGGTATTCAAAGCTAACGATAGAGAAGCAAATTTCCACGCTGCTATCCTTGCGAAAAGTTTCCGGCGGCCTCCACTCGGTATCATCATTGGGCACATTTCCTGCGCTGCAGCGAACGCGTATACAGGCTATATGGGAGAGGCTGCAGTGTCTGACTGTATAGTGGCTTGTTATATGCGAAATTCGGACGCCGCCGCCTCAGCGGACGTTAAGGCGGATGTTTCGCGCACGAGCGACTCGCGAGCGGTGACTCAGCAAACAATTGACACAAGAGGGAGGGAATAAGGAAGTAGGAGAGTTAGACTAACAGGGAGAAATGGAGATGGAGAAGGAGAAAGTTTCTTCTTGAAATGGATGAGTCTGTTAATTTTATATGTATTGAAATTTAAGATTTTTAAGGTTGGAAGTTTTGGTATAAATATTTATTCTAGTATCTAAGCAGTAAAAAATTTTGCGTTCAAGATAGGGTTGCCTATCATCTTACTGATGAGCCCAGCAAGTAACCCGAGGCGAAACGTATTATTCAAAATTTTTCTCGTTTTCGATATTTTTACAACATCTTGCATATTCGTTCTTATTCTTCTTGGTTTCGATTTTATTAAGTTTAATTTTCTTATATTCATTACGTGGTGGTCATTAAGTGACTGTAATTAAACAGTACACCAATACAGAAAGTAATAAATAAAATTCTTTGCCCGATGTGATCAATCAATCCTATCTTTATTTATAAATATTTATTGCCATTTCCAATTTGATAATAAAATTAATTTAATTTAATTTAAAAAATCCTATAAAAAATTTTGGACCAAATTTTAATCTTTTTAATATCTAATAGTAATTGAGCAAATACTAATTGAACACAGGATACAACATATTAGGCATTTTCTTTGATATTTGTATAATGCTGCATTTTGAAATATGAATTTAGTTCCTCACATTCATATTGCAATTTCCTGATACAATTATACCTAATCGTTAACAAATACAGCAGCAATAATAGGAACAGGCTTAATTTTTCGGCAAAAAAACTTTAGTCAACTTTAGCCGCACACGTAGGTTAACGGAAACACGCAGTAATAACGCAATAAATAACTTTCAGAGAGCAGCGCACTATGCACCAATAAAAATTTACTCGCTTCACCCTCGTGCCACTCGCAAATCATAAAAGCCAACTCTCCATCGCGGCAGCCGCAGCGGGTATAAAAGCTTTAGCGAAATAAAAATTCCTTCGGCTCGGCGAGATAAATCAACAGCCGAGAAATGGCTGGCGCGATTTAAATTTGCGCAGACTCGCGAGGGTAGCCGCGGAATTTCCGCGTATCCTTGGTAGGGCAGCGGCCACGGCAGTGCTCCTGACAAAGTAAAGCACATTAAGCTCATCGGCATGCAGAGTTCGTTCGGGATGGCTTAATACACGCGGACCCAGACCTCCTGTAGATACCGAGCATTTACCGGCCCAAGCTTTTCGCCATTCTTTTATTGCCTAGCGGGAATTTTCTGCTTTTTTCTTTTTTAGCTCTGTTTTATTGCATTCTGACGAGTTGGTTCCGCAAAGGAGGCGAGCTTGTATGGGATTAAGTTCGATGGGTAGGGAAATTTTTCATTTTATTCTTGTAGTGTTTTAGTGACTGTTCTTGGTAGCTGGTAAATTATTAATTCCGTGAAAATCCGTTTAGGAAAGTGAGAAAGTAGTTCTTTAATTAGTACACTTTTTTGTGCGCTAAAAGATGGTACATATACAAGTTAGTTCTTATACAACGAACAGAATTTTTTCAAATATTTCTAAATTTTCAGCAATTGCTTCAAAACGAAGAAGAAAGACAACGTCTGACTGCGCTAACTGAAGGTCACGCACGTGGCTTCCTCGTTGATATTCAGAGAACGAAGCCGCGTGGTCCGCCGCTTTTTCGCGGTCGCACTGTATCATGCACGCCGAGGAGAACGAGATACGCTGCTCTTGGACACCAGGAGAAAAAGCTTGGCTGAACGAAAAACTCGGGGGAATGATCCTATCCTACTTGCATATGTTATACTGAGTGTTTGAAAAAACCTTAGCCCAGAAAAAGATAGTAAAGATACAAAGAAAAAATTGCTCTTGCCTATTCCAATCAAAATAGGTTCTGAGATTGGAAGTAGTTGATAGTACGAAATTATGTTGTTCTAGAATATAGAACACCAAACTGGATATCCGATAGCACAATTTATTATCAATATGGATTATTATGTGGAATATGACTTAGGTATTTAAAATGCCTGACTATACCTGGAGTTACCTACTTATAAGAATACACATCTGTTTAGTTTTCATTGGATCTTTCTTATTAGTGTTTTGACATGTATGCGATTACTTAAAAACCATTTTTAAAACCCTAGTGATAATTTTTTGAGTATTAAGGGTTGGTAAGAATATAAATCAGTTAAAAATTAGTTATCATGATTCTTTTACGAAAAAAAAGTATTTATTAAAAAAGTCGTGTTAGTCGGATAGTAGGCTTAAAAATGAATTAATGTTATGAAAATAAATGTACAAGTAGTATTGTTATGCCTCTTGTTTCAAATTGTTATTTACCCAATTTGGACAGAAATTAAAGATACTATTTGAATTTACTTTCGCTTTTATTTTATTTAATTGCTCAATTGTAACAGTTTAACCAATTTTCAAGTTTAAGAACTTAAATTTTTTTGCTTTTTCTTCGTTTTTTAAATGAAATTTACTTAATTACATTTAATTATCGAGGTCTTCGTTGGTCAATTGATACAAACATTTCTATAAAATATTACGAGATATTTTATAGAAATATATATTACGCAGACACTTTAAACCTGTGCTGCTGATAAGCACCGATTTATTTAAAATTACATTAATAATATTGAAACAAATGATTTTTGAGGAAGCTATGTATTAATGAACAAGTGGTGATTTTCTAACTTTATGTCGCTTATAGTTACTATATTATACTTTATCTTATTTAGAAAATCTATTATATAGTCATAATTACTCTTTACACTATATATTTTTGTATATAAGAGAGCGTCCAGCTAAAGCCAGTCGTTGTCTCATGAACTTGATTCCATTATCAGGCAACGGGTTCTTTACAGTCACAACCAGAGCTTGGTAAGTGGTAGACCTCGCGTTACATCTGCACGTGATGGAGATCGTGAGATCATTAATATCACGATTAGACATCCTGTCAGTACTGCATGCAAAAATTGCAAATGCAGCATTGCCAGGACATCAAATCAGTAACCAAACAGTAAGGAATCGTTTAAACGAGATAGGCCTTAGACTCGATTTCGTACTCGTGTACCAATGCTCAATGTAGTTTATCGTTGAAATCGATTGCGCTACGCAAGAGATCACGTTAACTGGGCAATACAGCAATAGGAAATAGTTTTGTTTACGGATGAATCGCGGGTTTCCCTGTTCGGCAATGATGGTCGTACTCGGGTCGTACGTCGTAGAGACAATAGATTTGACAGCTTGTGTCACTCCGGTGAGAGAATTCCAAGAAGGATCGTTAATGCTGTGGGGTGGAATTTCTATGCACCATCGCATGATTTTGGTAGTTTTACCACCACCGAGTATGACTGCAGTGCACTATATAGCTGACGTACTTAGACGGCAAGTCTTGCCTCTGTGTCGCCAAATAGGTAGAGGCTTTCTTTAAATGCATGACAATGTACACCTCACACTGCTGCCTTAACTAGACAGTTTCTGAGAGACAATGTAATCTCAGTACTTCCCCATCCTCCCCAGAATCCTGATTTGAATCCGATTGAACATGTGTGGGACACCATGGGAAGGAGACTGAGAACCTTGCCAAGACAGCCGGCAACTTTAGAGGATCTCTCAGAAACTCTCATTCAAATATGGAATGATATTCCACCAGATGAAATGAGCGACTGCATTACCATGCAGAAACACGCACGCACACACACACACACACACACACAGGCACACACACCCACACACGCGATGAACTAAATCTGACCGGCTTCATTCTCGTTGTGCTTATCGAGTAACTTTAAAGTCGGCGATTAGAGTAAGCTACGTTTAATTTAGGTTCGACTTCTCCAAAAATAGTGTTATTTCAAAGATCGTTTCAAAATGCTGTGAAATTGAAAGGAAAATTCGTGGAGAACTCATTTTTTATATAATTATTAGAATATTCAAAAAAAATATCCAACTCCGTTTGAATCGCGTCAAACTTTATAAATTTTCGAATTCAAAAGTCGACTTGAATTTCGAGGTCACATGTTGTAATGTAGTATGAAGTTGAAAATCTAACAGCGGGATGAAAACGTTGAGATTTCACGCTTTAATTAAAAAAAAAACTCCGCTACGTTGATCTGAAGCTGAGTACAATCATCCATCAAAGTTGAGCAATTTTCGAAGCAAATTTTTTGATGCTATACTTTTTTGCGTAGTGTATGTTATAACAAAACAACAAGACATTAAAAAAAAAAAGAAACAAAGGAGCAAGAGTGAGAGGGGGAGGGGGTGAGGTAGGAGGGCGAGTTTTTCGAGCGCGCGCCGATAATGCCGGGGCGCAGAAGCAGCCGCCGCGACCGCACATTAGCGCGCACCGCGAAATCACGCATTCCGAGAGAGTGCAATCGTAGCTCTGCGGCCGCCGCGCCCCCTTTCTTCTTTCGCTCTGCGCGCGCGTTTATAATCGATGACACTGCGGTCTAGTCTTAATTGCCGGAGAATCACAATGACGCTGCCCGACGAGCGAATCCATGTATCTGCATTGCCGTTTATTTTTTGCCGCTGCTGACGCGAGGTGTTTGCGTGCAAGTTTTTCCGCTGCGATGAATGGCGATGATTAAGTTTGGTCGATGCGATTTTCGGGGTGGGATTCCTGTTTAACGAAGAATCACAATATGTCTCCTTGATTATTTATTTCGTTTATCAAAATATCAAAGCAAAATAAGAGATAGTAAAAAATATATTATAGATGAATCTACATCTCTTGCAATAAATGAGTTTCCAAGTTAATTCTTACACCAATGGTTTCCAAAAATAATTGTGCCAATAAAATTTTCTGCATTTCTTCAAATTCCTCTCCGAATGAGCGAATAGCAAAAAAAGTATTTTTACATCTGTAATTTTATATATATATATGAAAAAAGTATGGCCTGACTTTATGTCGCTTTCTACGACACTACCATTATACCTAGGAATTAAATGAAATTTAGTTTAGTTTCAGTAGCCGTTCTATGTGAGCTACTAATTTAGTAATTTTAGCATCCAAAGGTATTGTACCAGAAATGTGATATACAAAGAGCTACTTCGATGAAAAAAATAATATATAAATTCACTTGCGGGTTTTAACTATACGAGTGTCAATAAGTCAATAAATTAGAACAGCCTTTTTAATATGAATTAATCAATGCAAACACCTAATTATTAATTATTTATCTCGGGTCCTTAACCTACATGGATAGATTCCTATCATGGGGTAAAATCGAGACAGGGGATGAGAGCGTGAGTGAAGCTACAATGGGGGATGCTAATAATTAATAATAGGCATCAGGTGTGTGTCCGACTACCATTAACCTTTAGAGTACCGGCATTTCAGTTAGCGTTTCGCCCTCAGAAAAGTGGTATAAAATGTATCTTATATCAGTGATTGATCATAGGCAAAGTATCGATTAGGGGGTGAGCCAATATATTGGTTTTCCGGTACTCGAAAGGTTAACATTGATCTACTTATACATATAAATACAAAACATCTCATTTGAAGAAGATATTAATTGCAAAATCTTAATTTCCTGCAAATCAATTAAAATAGAATTTCGTTTACAAAAGGTTTTTGATATTTATTAACATATGCACAACTTTACATTATCAGTATAAAATCTCAATTCATCTCGTTGCATAAGATAGCAACGATAATTCGTATCTCATCATAATTGCCAATATAATTCAAAACAAGTATATTTTGGTATTCTTCTGAAATATATACCAAAAAAGGATTGCACAAGCCAGAAGCGAACTTTTCCAAAGAACGATAGAAAATTCCGCCCCAAATATAAGCCGAACAACGATTTCCCAGTGATAGGACAGTCGTGCGCGACACAGTTCCAAAGTACAGAACTTCACTCGATAACAATTCGTCCTCCCCGCGCGCGCTTGTTTAGCCTTTTACTACACAACAGCGCCAGCAGCGAGAAGAGCAGAGAGAGAACGCTAAAGAGAGGGAGGAGAAAGGAGAGAGGGAGAGGGAGAGCTAGAGCGAGGGCGAGAGGGCGGGAGGGAGAGAGAGAGAGAGAGAGAGAAAGAGAGAGTGAGACGGGCTCGCTTAGTTACATTTCCGCGCGGGTAAGCGTCATTACACAAAACACGCAAAACTTTCCTCGCAAATACATCAGCCCCTACAATGGACCTTTTCTCTCCCTCTCGCTCCCACTCGCTCTGGTATCACGCGTCAGTATACGGCGAACAAAGCCATTGTTCCCAATTGTAACGTACTCTCCTTCCGCACACACACACAC
>UELU01121591.1:20040-30715 GCA_900490025.1 Megastigmus dorsalis | reverse complement strand
ATATATATATTATATATAAATATAAATATTATAAATATATAAACAATCTCGTCGTCTATTTTTGCGTAACCAAAGTTCTTTATATAGTAAACATTTCATTGGACTATCGTAGGACGTTCGCACGTCGACGCGCAGATATAAAAATAAAAGTGATCGAGGCAAGTTAAGTGAAACCGAGAGGGTGTATGTACCGAAAGCGATAAACTGATAAAACAAGAGACACAAAGATTATTAACGATTACCTAATCAACTATAAACGTGGGTTGTAAATGAATTTATTGACGCGGTAATATTATTAAGAATACGCGCATATCTATTGTTAATAATATTACTCGCTGTTATAGTATACTATAATTATTAGTTTTATTAATATTATTATTCGCGTCCATCTGTATCATTCGTATCATCGTCACCGCCCATAGTTATTAATACTATTAATTTGAATATTATTATTATGATTATTATTATTATTGCTATTATCATCAATATCTTTATTAATATAATTACTATTATTATTATTATTAATTATTATATTATTGACAATATTATTGAAAAAAAAAGTCTCGTGCCGTTTATTTTTATTATCTGACATTGAGAATGCCGCAGAAAGTTACTCAACGCGAGGTCAGTTCATTGGGTTTCAGTTATTATTATAGCGAAAGAGAAAAAAGAAACGTAAATAGTGCACCGAATCGTCGAAACGGCTGCTTGTGCCCGTAATGCGGAAAAATTCTGCTCTAATCTATGTGAACGTAAACGAAAGAAAATCTCATTGACATCAACGCTAGAACCGGAGAAGTCAGCGAAACAATATTGGCGCTTATAGTTGTTTTCTTTCTAATTAATTATGTAATGTTATTCCCCTTATCAAACGATTACAAAGATGAAAAGAGAAAAGAACCTGAAATACAGCAAATTGTTTCACACTGCAAATTTGGTTTTATATATATTTAATGTTACCTTATTTTCCTTTATTCCTTTATTCCTTTATAAATCTTTCAAAAATATTTAGTACAACTATTATTTACTTATTTATTTATTTACATTAAACGAATGTAAATTAAACACAGTTAAAAGTGACTTACAATAATTGAAAAATAATTTTAATTTAAAATTGATATAATAAATTACTTCGTATAAATTTAAGTGCTTTTGATGAGTCTAAAGCAAAAATCTCGACTCGATGATGATATCAGTATTTCAAATAATATATTTTAGTTCTATTTAATAACAATTACATAACTATATAATGTACCATTACAGAAATTAAATTATTTAAGTAAATAAATTAGGTCATTTTAACACAGTAAGAATGGTTAACAATGCATTTAATTTTACTTCATTGTATAATAATTACATCAGTTTCTAATTATATATATTGTCACTGCATATTATATTTAGTAAATTAAACATTTCTGCATAAGTTTGTAGGAAACGCGAAAGATAACGTAATAAAAAATGCATACATATCAGAAATACTATAAAACAACATCCACACAACATCAACAGAAGAAAAGACGCAGAGCGATCGTCGCTTATAATAAGCATACTCGCAAAAGATAAGGATCAAACGCGCGCGAGGCTTAAAAATAATTCACAGCTATAATTTGAAATATTTCCATCGGTAATAAACGTTGTAGGAAAGCACGATGAAGTGTCCGATCGTCCATCACTCGACATCGTTACATTTGACGTACGCGGGAATAAGGGGTTGGGATGTGGATGTGCCGCGAGATCGAAAATCTGCTGGCAGAGCCACTGCACCGCATCGCGCAATAGCAATTCAACTGCGGCTCGCGCGTGCGAAAATGCGCTCGCACCACCTACATTTTCAGCGCTAAATTCGCGCCGATCATTTCAGCCGCAGAACGCGCTCGGAACTGCACTCCCCACAGCCACACACGCACACGCTTGTAATCGTTATTCCCCCTCGTTGATTTATCGAGGCTCGTATTGTCCAGCCAGAAATATTCATCGAATGTAGATCCACAGAGCTTCCTCGCTTCGAACTAGCAGCGCTCGCGATCTATCCAATCGAACGTAACGCCGCCGCACGGGAATTACGGCTCGTGAACGTCATTGCGCCTGTCATATTAGGGGGCCTGGGCCTCGGTAATATTGGTACATCGCATCGCGGATGAGCCTCGCGACGCGCGGCGGCGGCTCCGCTCGTGCGGTGCGTCCGGATACATACGAGGATACATATGCAGCCAGTGCAGAGAGATGCGGTATAATGGATGTGCGCCGGCACGCACGCAGGGGACGATTGACGATGCCGATGTTGCTGCTGGTGCTGCTGCTGCTGTGTACGAGGAGGATGGATATGCGTTGCGGATGCGGATTATGTATTCGCTGGATACGCTGATGGGAGTTCGGAGAAGCTGCGGACTCGAAAGTTTCGAGGATGCACACTGTTCGGTGGGAGGTGAGGCTCGTTAACTTTTACGAGATGATTGCGCATCGATGATTAGGCTCCTGTTTCGTATTTATTAGTTTTCTGGGAATAAAAATTAATTTTGCTGTAATGAGGGTTATTGATATTTCCCTTCGTACTTTTTGAAAATTGTATTTAAAAACGCGCGTACCTCTTACATTTGCTGTGAAAATAATTTCCCTCTTCGTGAACGCTCTCGCGAATGTTAAGTTTTTAATTCAAAGAACGTATGTGGTAAGTTAAGTATTTTTGTAAAAGATTTTTCTGGGGTATACGCAAGCTTCGCTGCGAAACCTGAACGTTTTAAGTGTACGATGGAAACTATATCACGTGCAGGTGTGCAGCTTGTATATATTCCCTTTTTAGTTTTACGTTCTTGCAGATTTCGACTGTTTTTTTTTTTTTTTTTTTTTATGAACACCGAGCGCTTCTGATCTTTTTGATATTTTGATGCTTCGCTGACTCGGTGGAACGAGGAGCCGTGGTATTACTTTATATCGGCGATTAAAATTTATAGTTCGCCGTTTTACGGCTTGGAAAGTTCTTGAGGCTCGGAATGGCTTTCTTAAAAATGGTAATGCTAACGCTTTTATTATATAAAGACGGAAATACATATAATAAAACATGCCTTTTTATCACCGCCTTTGTTTTAAATAAATAAATATTAAAAATTTATGGGCCACGGTTTAAAAGATACACCGCGATATAACGGGATATTATTGTTGGTGCAGGTTGTATAAGTTGTTCGAAAAAAGATTTTTTAGACTGTGTAAAAAGTCTGTCTACAATTTTATTTTTATTTTTTATTTTATTTATTTTTTTTTTTTTTTTGTTACCGACATATATCTCTTTTAGTAAGTGTAACTGCAACTAATTGTAAGTAAGAAACGGAAGAAAGTTTACAAGCTTTTGAAAGTAACATTATTTCTGCAGAGTTTCTACAAACTGTTTTCAGAGCTTACGTTGGTACCTGTTACAAAGCTAAAAATTAAATTTCAAAGATTATTCATGCAACACGAGGTGAAGAATAAAATTTTTATGCTCGACAAAGTGCATCATTCGACAAAGAGCAAGATTTAACACAACTTCAAAAGTATCCTTCAATTTAGTATAGGTTTCGTATTCAATTGTATTCATCGAACGTTATTATATCCGATTTACTATCATAATTCAACTGTAGATCGGTGGCAATTATTTCGATAAAAAATGAAACAACGCGTAAGCATTAGCGAACTATCGCTAGAGTCAAGCACCTGATTATCACTACCGGACGTAATGAATATAAGTGTGAAAATCTATTATTTTCTTTACCAAGTCAAGTGCTTACATAAATAACGGATTATAAATCTTAATTGTAACCGAGGCACCGTTAATTGGACATTAAAGTGTTCGTTAAAAATTTTGCATGATAGCTTACTGCAAGTTCCTTTTATGATTATTATTATAGTAACCAAATTTATTTTTTTTTCTTTTAATCGTAAATTACGGATTATCATAAATAAGAATAATATTTGTAAATTTGACTAAGAAATAAAACTGGTATCGCTTAAAAATGCAATAAATCAAATAAAAAGTTTGTGAAATAGAAAATAGGCCCGCATATTACGATGAATGCAATAAATTCATGATAACCCATATGCTAATTTCGTGATTACCTTTCGCAGTATATTTCCTATACATAATGCTTTATCTTAAGTGATTTATGTGTGAAACCATCCTTTTAAGACTTATAAGAATATCATATCTTATATTACAATTTTTAATTCTGAATAGATACTGAAATAAAACAAAATTAGTCTACCTGCATAACATATAATTTTATTCCTTCATTCTTAGTAATGTTTTATTTGATATGAGTTAAAAAACAGAAAAAAATAACAGGAAGTAGTAAATTTGATTAATAGTCATTATTTTCGATCGTCATCGTAAAAAATTAGTTTTAAGTAGTACTACGTATAATTAGTTGTTTTGTTTTTTAACGAACTTCTCACAATATTTCATAAAAGTTATTTGTTAACTGTAGTGGACAAAAGTAGTAAAAGAGTTAAATTATATTCATTGTCTCATAGACAGATAAATAGTGGCTTAGTGTAGGTTTTAAAAGACTTTTCAAGAAACATTTCATTATTTGCCAAGCCTTTCAAATGACTTGTTAAAAAAAAATTTGCATTTTCTTATTTATGACGCACAGCTATAACAATATTTATCCTTTGCTTCGAAAGCGCAGATCTATGTATCTTTTACAAATATAAGTGAACTTAGTAACCTCAAATCGCCAGAGAAAATATCGATACGCTATATGAGAATATAATTAATAGTCCTACTAACTAATTTAATCTTTACAAAATAATTATTTATAGGAAATCTGATATAATAGAAATATATATAGCATATACTTTATGCTCGTTAGGAGCGTTGTACAGAAGTAGCATTAATTAAATATTTTACAAGCTGCTCTTTAATTCTAAATAAATAATAAATCACACACACTAATAAACAAAAATGAATAGGATTTTAAGTTAATTTTTAAGAAATTCTTCCAATGAAATTTATTTTTAACTGATCTCCTGCGCGCTTAACATTACTTTGTCACGACAGGTTTAAATTATTATTAGTTTATTAAAACTTTTTATTTTTCGACAAAGACATTTTTATTGATTTTAAACGAGGTTTACAACGCATTATTGAAAAAAATGATTTCCATCGCGGCCAGAAGTTTTAAATATCAAAATACGAATCACTATAGAAGTAATAATAGAAAAAGGTGCACGCGCCGATCGTCAAACTTTCACTGAAGTCTGAATTTTAAGCGATCCTATAGCTAAACCGACCTAGCTAACTCCCCCCTGTAAAAACTCCCGGCGGACCCGCACGAATTCGCATAATTACAACAACAAGCTTTAGCAACGAGAAGAGAACGAAAAAATCAAGAACGCATAAAATAAATGTTTCGGGGGTATACGCCATTAGAGCGACGAGAGCTCCGCGACGGCTCTTAATTTTACAGCTAAATAAAGAAGCAAGCGCATAGGTCGCGCCATGCAAATATATCCATATCTCGCTGCTTCATGCGTGTGTCCGTCGTCGCGCACTGCATCTCGAGTCGGGCTGCTCTCTGTGTTGACCGGCGGCAAAAAGCGGAAGCAGATGATGGGCCCAAGTTATATGGAGGAGACTGGAGACTGCAGGAGACGCGGAAAAAAGAAGAGTGTAGAGCCCGAGAGGGCAGCATCAGCAGCAACACACACACACACACACACACACACGCGCACACATATGAGAGAGAGAGAGAGAGAGAGAGAGAGAGGAGAGAGAGGTTACCGAGTCAACGCTGATCCCCCGGTCGCTGTCGCTGCTGGCCTTTTGAGTGATTTATGGACAGCCGCCGCGAGAGAGGGACTCCATCCACTTGACCTATTCGCCTCGTTAGAAAGGATAATGTATTCATGAGGGCCAGTCGTGCGAGGCAGCTCTGCTGTTCTCGACCTCAGCCGCTCGGATTTTTCGGTTTCGAGACTTGGCTTGGCACTGCGCGCGGAGAGCATCAAGAACGGGAGATGGAAACGAGTCTCTCTCTCTCTCTCTCTCATACACACACACTATCCTCTTCCGCGACGCCTTAATATCGCTTTCTATATGTAGTTTTTTTCAGAGCCATCAATTTGCACCGTGGCAGAACTGCTTTTTAATAAGCTTCTTTTTGCAGTGCGAGAGACGGATATGTATATATAGACGGGAGTTCCTTCATTACCTGCTCGAGAGTTACGAGCTTCGCGCGCGCGCGGCTGATGTGCTCCACACGTGTGAAAGTCGCCTAATTTTATTGTTAGGAGAAAATTAGAAATGTATGATGTTCATCGGCTTTTGAGAGCTAAGTGGTCGACTCGTAAATTCTCTTGGCTTTACGCCTCTCGTTGTTAGCGAACCTTTCATTCGCTATATTGTAATAACAAAAAATGTGGATATCTTATAGCAGAAACGTTATATAGGTGGCTGAGAATGAGAAAAGATGTATATATGCAAGAGATATTTTCCATCCCGAGTCACTATTCAGGCTTGAAATCGCATCTAAATATTGTATTGAAACTACAGACTAACAATATTGTTAAAGCAAGAGAACATGTTTATCATATATAGATCACCTGATCTAAGCTCCAAGTTTCAAACGTTTCTCTCAAGCATTTTTCTTTTCTTAAGGGAATTCCGTATACGCATACAGTTACAGTTTCGTACGATATTCATTCAATTTTTAATATTTTAACATTTTATAACCAGAGTGCTATTCTTTATCGTACATTAAGTGTTCTGACAAATTATCAGCTCATTCTGTGAAGTAGAAAAAAAGAATAACTTTTTTTACTATAGTCGGTACTGCAGTCGCGGTATAGATTACCCTTAAGGGTAATACGTCTCTGGGTTGTTTATATGCATGATCGCGGCGTACAAGGCACGTGAATTTCCGCGAGTCCAATGCCCCAATCGCCGCTTAATCGTACCTCGCGCGAGAGATGAGTTGTAAAACAGCTGGTCGTGTTATCGCTGTCGTAGATCATACTGTTAGGAAGCACAAGGTAAAAATCATCGGTGTAATCCATGCTTTGATTTAAATAGTCGGAATGTTTTTATCCAGGAATTGATCTTTTCCGGATAAACTAACCACTTTACAAACACTCGCTTAAATTTTATAATTCGTACAAAGTTAGCAAGCTAGTTGGCAGGCAATTTCTGTCTCCACAAGCACATTTATCATTTCCAGGTCATATAGACAGCACCCATACGGCATAACTTTATGCGTTTAAGATAGGGTTGCCTGTCATCTTACTGATGAGTCCAGCAAGCAATCCGGGGCAAAACGCAATCTTTATATATATTTTTAAAAACTTTTATTCAATATTCATGAATATTAACCTATTTCTTTAAATTGTATTCCCAGAAATTTCCGGCATCAAGTGGAAATTGACACTCATCAAGTGGAGATCTTAAGAGACTGAATCAACTTATGAATATTGTAATGTAATATATACGTATATTTAATATATATTTATTATTATTTTTATATATTTATTAAAAAGTTTAAAAACTTAGTATAATAATTGTACATAAATATTAAAGCTATATAATTAAAAGTTCTTATTTTTTTCTATATATATTCATTTTCACTTTACTATTTTAAATATTGTTATACTACCTACTTAGATTTCAATATCATTCCACAATGCTTTAATATATAATTCAGTACCGTCATCTCCGATAAAAAATTTATCGATAGTCTCTAAGAAATCGGCAATTGGTACATCATCCTCCCAGTTCCAATAATCGGGTTCTTTCTTCTGCATTTTTCTAAATAGTCGGATTATCGACCATTGTACTACCTGAAACAAAGAAAGAGAAATATATATTTATAATTTTATTTTATTACACTATAATAAAGATATATAATTTTTACTTACATCTATCCGCTCGCTTATTGACCATAGAGGTTTAGGGCCTCTTTTATATTCGCCTATGTCCTCCTCAATGGTATTTAGAATGTCATTCCTATATCGATCATGCTTGTGTTCTTCACGCAGAACTTTATTACTCCAAAACTGAAACAAAAAAATTTTTACTTATAGTAAATATAAAAAAAACTTAAAACGTCCTACATTTTACCGACCGAGAAATAAATCATTCGCATTATTTTATTTACTTATTTATTTATTTAAACCAGAGTAAAATACATTATATTACATAGTAATTACTTAAATACTACGAGGACTTACATAAGTCCCTTACTATAAAAAAATATAATAATTAAAAAAATACTTTAAATTATACTAATTCCAAATGCAGGTGCACTTCGTCTATGAAGTATCTATCTTCTGCGTAAAGTTTCAAGTACCTATTTGAATGACATCTTAAAAAATACTCACTTGTTCACATAAGTGAATATTTTTGGCAAATTTTTTCCAGAATATTGATAATTCATAGACGAAGTGCACCTGCATTTGGGATTTGCACAATTTCAAGAATTTATTTAGTTACAACTAATTATTCAGGATCTGGTCCGTCAAACAGTTTAGCGGTAACGATAGCGGTAACAATCTATGCAGCACTGCATTCATTGTTAAATACCATTATTCGTCTAAGGTTACGAAAATATTCTTGTCAACTTGTCTCATCAAAATCTATTACAAATAAATGTTTAAAGTCATGCATAAGCAATGAAAGCATAAAGTTGGCTCGATGAACTGACGGGGATATAACACATCAGATCCAACGTACATGTTGTTGGATAAAGATCATCGATGTGATTTCTGTAAACTATCTGACGCGTGTCACGACTGGAAAATGAATGAAGTTGACGGGCATGTTTAATTCTACCAGTGTGGCGCCATTTCCAATATATTGATTAGTCATCCCGTTGCTGCCCTGAACTTATTTCACCGAGATTCGAGACTATCCAAGAAGATTGTAAGAGCTTTGATGGATTTCAGACAGACGTCGTGTTATTGGTGTTCTAGTTTCAGCAGCAACGCGAAATCTGCAATATTCAGTATACAATTTCACATGTGGGAAATTGGGTACCAAGTGATTGGATTGAACGTTTAAACCCAATTGTCGGCAAAAAAAAACTCTCTTAGTTAATTAGTTCATATTTGATCCGGTGATTTCCAAATTTATTGCTAATTCCAAGAATAATCAAACGCACTCCTTTACAATCCTCTTACTAATGGACGCTGTACATATTTTTATAGATTCAAATAACATTTCATTAATACATAATGATAATGACACCGAAACAACATGTCCTTATATATTGACGTAAGCCTTCATCAAAGTTGCATCAATCCTATTTTTTTTTTTTAATTAACTAATTCCGTTGACCGCTATAACAAGCAATAGATCAATGTTATCGTAAACACATTTGACTTTCGAGGGCGCAATCAATCAAGTGAAATATACGTTTAAAATCATCGTGACTAGACGCTTTAGGATTATGATAAAAGGAAATGTCGGCTTGAAGTGGCTACGTCGAGAAGTTGTTTCCGGCGATATGTTCTACATCAAGGAGAGCGTCAGCATGAACGGCTCGGAACAGCCAAATGTGCAAGATTGCACTTGACTGTGTACCGCTTTGAATTTTGCAAGGGAAAAGTACTACATAATGAGTGAATTTTCTTAATTCGTTTATAAATGATGTAAGAATGAGCGAATTCTCCCGAAATTGGTTTCAATAATATTTTAAGTTATACCGTTACAATTCATAACTTCTGTATGATTTTATTCTCGTAGTTGACAATAACTGACATAACTTAGTGTACGATAATTTACTTTTTAATTTTGATTTTTCCAAAAACCTTGTTAGAGGATTGAAAATTGAATAAAAATTAATGTTTACAAGAACAATTGATGTATTTCGGAACAAAAAAAAGCCTTTAAATAATTCTGAATAAAGAAAAGTAGAAAGGATGAGCTTTAATTTAAGATGCGTTACGTATAAAAATATGAATTTGCCCCAAAGTAACTGATGCTTAACATAATCGGAGAAAAACATTTTTTCCATTAAAATTGTGTCATATCATCTTCCATAATTAAACAAAATTAATTAAACTCGATCTCGAGGGCCAAAGTTAGAAAGAAAAACTCACTCTATATAAACAAAATTTGCAAAGTTTATTGAACACATAACACACATTAAAATGATATATAAAAATTAAAATAATAAAACGAAAGATTAAAAGACAATTACCAAAATTAAATTATATTTAAATTTTGACTTATGTAGTGAACTCGTAGTGTATACAAACTTTTCAAACTATAGTCAACCTATAGGTGAATACATTGTCGTTACTTAACCAGTTCTCTGAAAGATTCTATTTAGCTTTATATATTGATGATTCAAAAATTGAACATCCTCCACTCTATTAATATACCATAAACCATGTTAATATGTAACATTTCAGAGGTCGTTTCATCGACTTTTTCTTTCTACATTAGTTTTCTTCGTACAACATATTATTTTATAGCCTTATTCGTGCTGAGCTACTACACGGAGAAAAAGGATGTAGCAATATTTATGATGAATATACGAAAAATTACTATGTTGCGTACCAAAGCTGTGATATACTCATTTTATGTAGATTTTTCTTATGTTTATAACAAAAATTACTATTCAACATAGCAATTTTTATAGAAATTTATAGCCAAAATTACTATGTCCATAGTAATATTTGTTATGAATATAAGAAAAATCTCCAT
>UELU01121591.1:0-19655 GCA_900490025.1 Megastigmus dorsalis | reverse complement strand
GTCCATAGTAATATTTGTTATGAATATAAGAAAAATCTCCATAAAATGAGTATATCACAGGTTTGGTACGCAACATAGTAATTTTTCGTATATTCATCATAAATATTGCTACATCCTTTTTCTCCGTGTATAATTAAGTTTAAGAGAATACGCATTGATTTTTATCCATTTTTTCAAAATAACACTACACGCTCATATAACTTCGATAGATTTGAACATTCCATTGAACTATTTTGCCTTGTTTCATAATTTAGTTTCAAAGAATAAATCCCAGAGTTTTAGTCAAACCTGTGATGCTGAGTGCTCAATATCTCGTTAATATCATATTAAATATGACTATATTTAAATATATCATGTAAGCATAAATATTATAATGCTAATTCTGAAATAAAGTAAAAATTAACAAATGATATATTAATACACATTATATAAAACACACACACAATATAATATAACCGACACAATAAATTAATTTGCATATACTTTAAAACAGTTCTTCTCATTATCAATACGATTTCCATTAGCGTATAAGATGACATCGTCGAACCAGTCAAAAAAAAGTATTCGCTCACGCCACATCAAACCCGTGGCAGCAAGCTAACGCACACAGAGAGCGAAAGTAAGGCGCCAGCTAAGAGAAGCATTTGAGTGTAGAAGTATAAATTATATCGCTCGATCGCGGCATAAAAGTGTCAATATGGATTTTCCGAGGAAAAATGAGTCTTTAAGCGCGAGCACGGGAGGTCGTCGGGGCTGCAGCGACAACGGCGACGGCGGGGGAAATCACTCGCCGTAAATTTCAGTCAGCCAGGAAGTTGGAAGGAAGTGTGAGAGAGAGAGAGAGAAAGAGAGAGAGAGAGAGACACGAGGGGGAGGAGGATAGGGGAGAAAAGTCGGAAAAAAGCAAAGAAGAAAGTAAGTGAAAAAGCCAGTGCAAGCGGCGAACCGTGAGATATCCTGGGTATAGCGCGTGGTGTCGCCGCAGTTCGCTACACGCCGCGCTTTCCGAGACAAACGACGTGGAGGAGCATTCCAAGTGGAAGAGATTAGTCCCGGGGATGACGGACGACTACACGCTGCCTAGACACTCTCTCTCTCTCTCTCTCTTTCTCTCTCTCTTTCTACTGTGGCCGGGAGAAAGAAGAAAAAGTTTGCGCGACGTGTTATTGAGGCTCGCTGTGTGTGTGCTATAATGCTGCGCGAATGTAATTTCGCTTACGTTCAAATTGCGCGCGGGCATGTAAATCGCGGGCCGTCGCGGGGGAAATAGAATTCTGTCGATAGCAGTTGTGAAGCTTTAGCCCGAGCGTTTGATATTCCCCGATACACACACATATATATATACGTACATATAAAGCGCGAGCGAGCCGTATGTCGATCAAAATTTCGCAGCGTGCGCGCGCGCGCAGAATCAATTTTCGTATTAATTATTTCTGCCAGTTATGAATTCCTCCTTTTCTCCTCTGCGGTGCACCAGGCGGATTAACATTTTATTTTCTTTCGTTGTCCGTGTGCAGGACGTGTGTATGTATGTGTCTATAGCGGTATATACGCTTGTCGATCGGATTTTGCTTCTGACGCGATGTTAATGCAAGAATTATTCAATCGCGTAATATTTTTCAATTTGTTCGTCCGCTGCTCCTCCGTTTTCTATATATTTTTCAGCTGTATAAATGCTTTCGACGCAATAGGAAAAATGAATCTGAGATTGTTCGGTGAAATTCTGAGAATTGCCTTGATTCTATGCCTTGACTAAAAGAGGACGACTAATCGCAGCAACAAAAAAAAAAGCACTGTCGACAAAGAACTCATTAAATCTCGGTGTTTGCAAGCTCGTAAACCTTTCGGCCCTGTACAAATGAAAACGGTAAAATGGAACGTTCGAGAGAAGCTGCCGCGCGGCACGTATATATATATATAGGCCGATTTGTCGCGAGACGCAGCGAAGCGCGCGATTCGGATCTCCCGCGTCGTGGCCCCGCCGCAAAATCGAAATAACGCCCAAACGTACGCAAACGACATTTCATCTTCCGCGGACATTCATTGATCGACCGTTGAGCGGAATTTTACGCTGCGGTGAAAACGTCCTTCCTATACATAATCGCGTGAGGCTCATTCGGAACCACTGTGCGGAAATATAGGAGAACGAATCAAAAGAATCGCTTGCCAAGTGTGTATATACCTGTATATACCTCTGCGAAGAAGCAAGTCATCTTAGGATATTTCTGAATGCGCGGCGTATACAAGCGTACACGCGCTCTTCCTTTCATGGACTGGGTAGTTTGTACAACACAATTTGGAGCTTTATATGTACCTTCGCCGTCGGAGTTCGAAGGAGATCGGGGCTGCGCTGTTGTGTGTTGGCCCGCGGGGTGAGCTGCCGCATTAATCGATTAGGCGCACTGAATGGGAGAAAAATCGCTCGCTGTGAGCCGAGTGCGCGCGCGAGCGGCCCAACTCCCGGGATATATTGTGGTCAAATATGACGATTAAAGGGATATTCTCTGCTCACTCGGCTGAAGCAGTAGTCGGTCGGGGCTGTGGAATATGGGAAGGCTGCTATACGGACTTTGACGATTTATCGAGCGCGTGCAAGGAGAAAAATCGGGTTCTATTCACGCGGTCAGGATCTAACTAAACTAAGTCCTTCAGGCTGAAAATCTCTTTTCAATGCTGGCATTCTTAGCTTTCGTATCTGTAAGGGAGTTTGAAAGCAGTTATAAAAATTTGCAATATGTTGTTGTTCAAAATTCAACTGCAAGATAATTAACCATAATTTTTTCAATCTGTTACATAATAATGTAATATGTTCAATTAGGATTTTATACATAATTGTGTGCGACAGTTAGATAAGCGAAAAATATGAAAAGCTATAATTAATGTTTATCCATAAGTATATTGCCGATATATCTACACGCGTAAATACGGCTTTGTCAAAGTTCTCGCGGCTCAACGCGTCGCGCGCGCGCGCGAGTAAATCTCTCTGGTGCACAAGGCACTTCGCACGCGAGCGACGAGAGTCGACGGGCCCTCTCAGCGGGTGTCGAAAAAAATAGCTGCAGATGCGAAAAATCGATTAAAGCCTCACGCGGTGCTAATGTCAATTACACGTGGCTTGGCAGTGTGCAGTCCGCGGCCGTCTACACGTATGTAGCGACCGAAATAAAAAAAAAGGAAGAAAAAAAAAACACCCTACGATGCCAAACAAATGCACTTAACCGTGTCGAACGCGGCGGCTGTTTGCGTCTCGTGGCCTTTCGTCTGTTCACGCGTGAGAGGCTAATGCGCGTGAACATCGAGCGTATTATTGTTCGTGTGTATATGCGGATCGGATCGAAGGTTTAGACATTTGCGATTTTATGCCTGGCGCGTTTCATTGTGCCGTCGGGCCTCGTTCGTGTTTATACCCTTTCACGAGCTCGAGCTGAGCGCACGCCCGGCATGTACTATTGATGCAAATTATTGGGGATGCTTTTTGACTAATCCCTAGCGATTCGTTCCTTGTGCTATATATGCACTCTTTTTATTTGATGCACTTTGCAGGTATTTCGATGCTAATTCCCTTTGAGTTTGTAGACAAGGTGGAAGAAAAAGTTTTTCGGCAGAGACGCGCGAGAGTTGAGAGAAAAAATTCTATTGTATAAAGGGATGTATAGGTGGTTCTGGGCTATATGAAAGAAACCTGTGAATAAGTAAAAGCGAATATTTTTTAGATGATAATAATATATGCTATATGGTAATGATTCTGTATGATAGTTTGAATAGAAATTTGAATTGAATTTTTAAAAGTTACCGGCATTATCTTCAATGGAAATTGTGAAAATGACATTTTAACAGATATATGAAATTTTAATTAATGTACATAATCTTTTGTACTTTAACAATTTAATCTTGCGTCTCGATACGAAAATCGCAATACTATACAATTTTCAGACATTGCAGTCTCATCGCGCCGACTTTCGTTCCAATTACGGATTGTATATAATTCAATCCAAGAAAATTCGGAATTTCCAGCCGAACAAGCAATTCCGCAGCAAATCAGGAAGTACACTAAACTAAATCGACAGGGAATGAGCCATCTATTCAATCAGCTATCAGTCGAAAATCGTTATAATCAAAATGGATGACGTTGGCAGTGTGGCAAAGGAAACAGAGCCTCGGGCACACAATATACCGACTCGGAGAGAGAGAGAGAGAGAGAGAGAGAGAGAGTGAGAGTACATCGCTCGTAGCATCGCTGCTTCGCTGCCATATACGGCAAAGTAAAACGAAGCCTCCGCGTAATCTCGTTTTCCGGCGATAATTGCTTTCTAATCGCGGCGAGCAATCGAGCAAACCGCATTACGGAGGCTTCGCCACGCGTGTAACTCGCTTAAGAGAGGGAAGGGGGAAAGAAGTTTCACAGCGGCGTGGCGCGCGGTAAAAGCGGTGTGTAACGGCTCTGCACGCGAGCTGTCCGCTCGGTGCTTATACCGATTGAAAAGGGTCGCGACGAGGACCACTGCGAGATCCTGCGCGTGCATGTGTCTCGCAGTGGTGGCCGCCGCCTGCAAATACTGCCCGCGGTGCTGCTGTGTGTTATATACTTGCTGGCGCGCGCGTAATCGCGTTCCCGGGACTTTAGCGCCTCGCTGTCAGTTCGTCGTCGACGTGTCGAGGATATACGTGCAGCATAGGCTTAGCGGGCTCGAATTCCTTCCTTTTTGGCAGGCTGAGCGCTGAAGCGGAACTGACTTTATTTCGCTGTAATGTGCGTTCCTGCTTTTGGCATTTGATTTCCGAAATCGTTGATTGTACGACGAGTTTGTATTATTTTTACGAAATTCGATATCGATGAAAATGTTTTATTATACTTTGATAAGTAATCGAGTATTCCGCAATTCTTTTTAATTTTATTACGATGATTTAACAAATGCAGGAAAATAATTTAGTTTATTTGCTTGGAGATTGATAAACATTTATATGCCCCTATTTATGTATATCCTATCGTACAAAAGAATATTTATTGCGTGGAACCAGTGTGAAAACGCTACATATTTTTCTATAATACTGCAAAAATGTATTTCTTTTATTTATCTTTGTAAACTTTTTTAGAAGTACTAAAATACGGGCAATACGGCAGTAATCGTATATTTCCATATCATACGATGTAAAAGAACCAACCAATAAACTAAAATTTCATGAATGTAAAATAAAAAAGCTATTCACATTTTTAGAATACAATTTATGAAATAAATAATCCTATGAATTTATTATTCAATATAAACTTCGAGCTTATAATAAATATGATATTTTTTAAATGATTCGACAATAAAAATTTGCAATGTAGACGTAACGTTATGTCACATTATAAATCACATATTTTCACACGTGATGTAAATGTTGTAAAGCTTATAAATTTACAACGAAATATGCGATAAGTTCTAAAGTTAGCACATATATCACTAAACAATTCCGAGCGCATTAAAATAAGAAATAAAAGGACGAATGGTTCAGGCATAGAATGGACAGTTATTAGAATAATGATACCCGATTCATACAATTTTTCAACGCTGAACTTTCCGTATAATTATTCTCGAGTGGCTTTGAATGAAAACACGTTCCGCGGGGCATATAGAGTGTCAGTGAAAACCGGTCAAAAAAGCCCAGAATACCACACCCATACTGTATCCTCCGATTTATGACAGGGGTGTGCGGGTACTAGAAAGAAGAAAGAGAGAAGAAGCGTACCCCCAACTGGGCCCCCGGGACATAATCGTATTCCCGAAACGAATAAACATTTCTGAGCCCGGGAAATAAGGAGAAACCGGGTCGCGCGCAGCTCGTTTAATGTGTCAACGGACGCGCGAGCTCTTTTTCGTAGTGTATAAGGAAGCCCGGACGGACGGCCCATTGACCTACACACTTTATATAACTGCAGGGTGCGGCAGATTTGAAATTAAAATTTTTCGAAGTACGGGGCGTGATCGGACGTATTTTTGCGCGCTCCATTCACAGCCACGGCGGTGCGCACAACGAGTTTTCGGATAGTAAAGTGGAATTCTACAAAATAGCCACGACCCTTCATTTGCATGAGGAAAGGCTACGACGGTGCACAATGGCCAAATGCGCCTTTAATAATAATGGGACCGGGACTAATTTATGTATCAACATTGCGCTGATACAGTGGTCAAGGTGATTTCTGCGTGAATGAGCTGATTTGCATATTTTTACGAGGTGCAGAAAAACTCGGAGTCCTTAGAAGCAGCTGTAAAGAATGCAGTATACAAATCTTGTTATAAATAAATTTAAGAAGCTGGTCTTGTTTAAAAGTTTTAATAATGTATAGCACATAAATAGATGCTTATAGCTCTTGAAAAGTGAAAAAAGGTTAATTTTCTTTGTAATATGTGTCTATGCTCTTCCAAATCCGTATTCTATAAAAATCTTTTTCTACTCTCTAAATCTGAATATGTGCAATTTTCACTTATTTCATATGTAAAGCGTATTTTCACGTGTAGATACGGCTACCATAGTCTCGTTTATGCAGGAACTGACACGTACACATTAGATTCTGTTGTACTGTGACGCCACGATGTCGTTTGACCTCTTCTTTAAAATTTACTCCATATTCATTGTGGAATATCCAACTACGTTGAAAAATCTCTCGGATTTTATAGAAACATGAATACCGAATATCGAAATTACATCATGCAATAGTTATTTGTAAGTAAAATTAAATATTAATTACTAATTATATTCCAAAATTATCAGTTACTCAAAGATTTTTTAGTTAAAAACGAACATCGAAATAATTTATATTTTACGTGAACATTTATAATTACGAAGAATTTGAAAATTGATAGTATTTTGTTTGAAATAAAAAAAATATTAGTAATCGTAATTTAATTTCTTTTTTCAATTTTGTTGTAAAAACAATATAAGAACTATATTTTCATGACAAAATAACAGATACGAAAATTATACTACGATTTAAAATGACAATTTTTTTCTGTTTAATTAAGACAAAAGAATAACAATTTTACATATTTATAGTGACAATGTGAAAGAACACTTCTTCCGATATCCGAACCGACATCCGGTGTTCAATATTCGACATTCGATCCAATATTGAATATGAAATTACACTTATTCAAATAGTGATTATTCCTTTATTTCAATGTGACAACACACACACACACACATACACATAAATACACCGAACCACACACCCAATTTTCCACGATTGTTCATCTAAATTGAGTAGGGTTTGAGGTCGTAGACTGGCTGAACATTTCCTGACTGACCACTGAACAATAGCACTGTAATATAATGCAAGATGTTCATTTAATCAATAAGTAACTTAAAGTAACATATTGAACTACGTGGACGACTCTCCTCATGAGCAATATGTGCATAGTCACGTGTGATCTGCGACTATCCACATATTTAGATTTAGAGAGTACATAATCCCCTCGTTTTTAAGTTCTCAGACAATAGTTGAATCTCCATTCTAGCATTTACGCAAAAATAAATGTAATAGTGCACATGGTTGAATAAGTCAAGGCAGTTAAAGTGCATACATTGTGAAAACCACGAGACTGCACTCGGCCAGCGCTAGAAATCACTCCAAGCCCGTTCCCCGCAATTGAGTTTTCGACCTCCTGTACAGAACATAACACACTGCACAATAACAGCGGACCGCGCGGCGCCGACTTGAATTTCCATCCGATTCTTCGAGTGGCGGCGCGCACACGTGCACCTTGAGAGCTCCCTAACGGTGAATATTACGCATGGGGGCAATCGCAATCCTGCACCCAACGAAAACATCCCCGGCACACCGAGTCGAGCGCCCACAGAAGAGAATCAGCAGCAGCAGCAGCAGCACTCGAGAGATCAAAAACAGGGCGCGCGGAACCTTAATTACTCGATCTAATACCGCCCGAAGGCGAGTACGCGCTGATTCGTGAAGTGAAAAGAGCCCCGCACACACGCGGCCGGCTCCAAAGCCTCGAGGGCAAATCGGCCGTGCGTCTAGTCACGCTTGACGAATCAAAGCTATGTGATTCGTGCTCTGGAGAGAGAGAGAGAGAGAGAGAGAAGAACTTGGTAGAAAACTGGCTTAGTGCCCCCTCGCAACTCGTGCGGCAGCAGCTTTTGCATTTGCATCTGCCCAGAGGCTCTGCTCGGTCTGCTCTGTCTCTCGCTCTCTTTTAGACTCAAAGACGCGCGGAGTTGGTTCTCTCTGTATACTTACCAGTTGAGAGAGGAGGGCCAAAGCAAATCCACTTATTTGGAAATTTTCCGTGCGGAGGAGCGCGACCGAACCTATAAATGTCTCTTTGAAGAGCATTACGCGGAATTGGCCTGCAAAAGCTGCGCCGTGCAGTCAGCGAGCTTTTCGTCAATGCCGCGAGGGGAAGAGCATCCTTCGGAAATTTATGTATATTGCGGGACAAAAAAAAAACTGCTTTTCATCGAACTTTCCACGTATTCAATGCGTCTTTCATTTATGCCTTGCTTACCGTCATTTTCGATGTTGGGTTTAATTATTGTTTTGAGTACGAGAGAGAAAGAGAGAGAGAGAGAGAGACTTGAAAGAGAGTAGAGTTGTAGCTGGCTCCCGCGAATTTAATGCTAAATTCATTTTTAATGAAACGTTTTGATGAATGTTATGCGCGAAGCCTCGCTCTTTAAAATTTATTATATTGAAGGTATGCGGGTATAAGTGCGTAAGAAAAGAACTGTGTTGGCTTTGCGAAATGTTCCTGCGGATTTATAGTCGTATGCGATGACTCTATACGAATAGCTCGAAAATATTTAGAAAAAGTACTAATGCGGTTTTAACCGATGAATTCGTGCCATATGTCCTCTACTGCACATAGTACTAGCTTAAAGTTGGAAGTAAAAAATGTGTTCGACAAATAGCACCTTTTTCAAACTGAACATTTAGATGGAACTTTTTCTAAACTAAAATTAGAAATGGAGCCTTATCTAAATTGAAAATTCAGATAGAACCTTTTATCACCAAATTGACGATAGAATGAAGTCTCGTTAAAATTTTGATAAGATTATAAAAAGTGGCAAAGGCTAATTTACATTAATTTGTCACATTAATTTGTCTGTTACTACTAACAAAGTATGTAAATTGGTAAAGTGACATTTTTATATCCTAGGTATTCGTAATATCCTTTTCGAACTCCAAATGCTAGAATCTACTAAAAATATTATAAATCTGATAATGCACTTCTGTATTCCAGAATCACTTACTAAACATTTTAAACCGAGTATTATAATACAATTATAAGTTTTAATTATAAGGGAATTGTTTAGGTAATTAACATAATGGATATAATTCTTCATACACTTGAAGTTATTAATTGATGGAATACGTTTATTGTTATTTATTTTGCGTCCTCATAGTATACTTTTATTTATATTTTAATGAAAATATTATGGGTAATAATCTATAAAACTGGTATGTTTTATTATTAAAACGGGTCTTCATCAGAACAAATATGTAAAATGGGTTACATAGAAAGTTCTGTATTTCGAGAACGGTTTAATGGATCTTAAAGTGTAAAAATACAAATTTACATTTACCTTTTATTTATTTTTTAAAGGTTAGGATATTGGAACAAATGATTAAATTTCAGGAAGCAAAATGCCTATGAATCGACAGCTATTTTCCCTTAAGTAACGGTAAGCTTTTATATTTGTTAATGTTCCACGCATAAAAGTTTATAGATAAATTTCAAACCCTATTAATAAAAAGAAAGAAATTTTCAATACCAAAACCGTACAGTCACAAAGCTCATTTTCTACTATCCATTGCCGATGTCGAAAAGCATCGGAACAACTCAACTGTCGCGTCATATCGGTCCGCTTCATTAAACGGGAAATTACTTTTCGTAATTTCGATGGTCGTTCCCTTATATCCCGTATCAAATCGAAGCGCTCGACCAAAGCTCGCACGGTACACACAACAACAACATTCGGCTCGTCACCACCACCACCACCATCAGACGGCCGTTTTTCGGGAAAGCCACTTTGGAGACGGGAGAGTGCGAAAGGCTAACAGTTTGCTGGCGAGCCGCCAGTGTTCCGCGCCGGCCTTTTTTGCTTATAATTCGCTAATGATCATTGGCCCCTCGAGGACATCAGGTCGGCGGGTCCGTGTGCCAGTCGTTTCTCCGCTGCCGCTTCAGCTCCGACCGAAAAAAAAGCCCCGGTGCATGCCGTGCGAGCGAGAGAGAAGAGGAGAGGTTGATGGGCACGAAAACGTACAAAATGAGGGAGAGAAAGAGGGAGAGCTTACTACTACTACTACTGTTGCTGCAGGCTGGGCGCTCACCGCAAAATGAATGGGACTAATAGGTCGACGCGCGAGCGAGAAGGAAAGACGGGAGATTGAAAGCCCGCGGTCGAGCTAATCGCTCGTGCAGTTCGCCCGGCGCGCGTTTCTTACTTTGATGTGCAGCAACATAGCAAGCCCGGATTGCACGTATAAATTAACGCTGAACGATGTATTGTGATTGAGATCGTTCAGTGTTAAAATGGTTCAAAGCCAAGAAAGACACTGCAGTTTTATTACTTCTTACTTATACGTCAAAATAATAAAGGGTGCATTTTTCAAATTTGGTATCCTACTCTACTAAAATAGTTTCTTTTAATGATCAGAAAATTAAGTCATTCGCAAAATTAAATTATTTTGTACTAAGTATTTTAGGGAAATATTTTAGAGGTATATAGATAAAATAAATTCTGTACCGAATGAACAAGTGAATACAGAATCGATTACAGCAACGAAAAGTAAAATAAACCATTAGAAGCAGAAAAAAATAAGAAGATGGAAAATAAATCCACGTCATACTTATTCGTCAAGCTAAATTGATTTTATCATGCGCATTAGCAACAGTGTAAAAATAGCAAAACTTGGAGTGTGCATGTATATACGCGCATTCGTGAAAGAGCTGCACGCGCCATCTCTCTATCCGTCCGTTCACGACGTTTCTGCGCGGTGGTGCTAAGTCATCCTCGCTTTCACGGCCTCCTACCGTTTTACCCACGCTATAGCATGTATACATACACACACTCTCTCACACACACACACACGTACACACGTCCAGTGGCTGTCAGTCGGGCATAAACCACTAGACGTTAATTACGGCAGAAAAAGATTAATGAGGAAGCGCCCCATGTGTCCCGAGGCTCTGCGATGATGATCGCGAGCTGCTGCAGCTTATGGGGCGAAAAGAGGCCCGAGAATAGCGGCCCATGTTATGCGCTGGAGGAGTCCCGTGTGCTGCCGACTGGCTGCCGAGTCCAATGCACACGAGGATGAAAAAAATAAATAAACTACGGGGTGTGCAGTGCAGTGTGTAAGTGCGCAGCTTGCGTTTGAGTGGCTGTGGTCGGGTCGCGGATTCGTTCCGTTCGTCGCTTGTGGCTAATGCGTGTGCACAGTGCCGAGACGGTGTTTCGGGTGTTTCGCGACGAAAGCTGCGGGCTTTTCGTTCGAGCTGACGAGGAGATGTGCGGTCTTAATTGACGTTGAATTGAAGAGGACCGACAGTGCAGGGGAAAGGCAATTTCAGCGAGCCTTTATACTGAAATACATTTTTTTTCTATTATTTTCAACCGGTAATAACGAAACGTTTCTTGTTACGGTTGTACATTGTAAAATAAATTATAAAAAAGTGCATAAAGACAGTTTTTTAAATAACATCTTTAAATATCATAGGAAAAAGTTTCGTAAAGAGAGATGCAGAACTCTTTTATTGATAAAAAATAATAAAACTGTATAATTATTAATAGTAATCGCAATTATGTGAATAATTATTATTTAATTTCATTTCCGTAATTGCCGTTGACGGAAACGTCAGGAGCGGCGTGCACGTAAGATCCTGGGAAGTGAAATGCACGGAAGAGTGTAAAATGTACTCGTGGCCGTTAATCAATTTTACGATGATTGTAAAATATTTTAACGCTAACTTTCAAAGCCGGGTAGAAGATTTAGTAGCTTGGGAGCTAATTTGCAAATTAAAAATTCTATAGAAAGTGTCGGTGTAATTATTATTTAAGCAGATATTCAAATCGTGGCTATAATTAAATTTAAGTGAAATGCATTTAAAAGGTGAAATTATTTTTTTTTTTCATAAGTTCTATTGCTAAACTACAACATAAGCTATATATCGTTCCAACTAAATTATTTTTAAGATGTAAATGGAAGTTCTCAAAAATAATTAAACATCTGTAAAACATCGGCTTTCATGGTCCCATATTTTTTCCATACAGTTTCATTGTGATTAGTATACGAAACACTTAAAAAAACAGCTTTTTCATCCGATCTTCATTTGCGCGCAGTACGCAAGGAGACGATAACCGTTTATTCATTAAGATCTATCGAATTTTCAAATCCCCTCTACAACTAATCCAGAGAACAACGGCTATTTTATCTTCTGTCCATTACTGGGCATTGAAAAAAAAAGAAAAAAAAACACGCACACACAAAATATAAGAACACCGGGGAGCGAGACAAGGAAAAAAAGCCACTATCCTTAATAATATTTTGCATCATCAATCAATGCCATTAATTATTTCACGCAGCTTTATTCACCGCGGTACAAACCCAGATAGACATACACACACACAGACACGTAGTAGACAGCGAGCGCTCCATTGTTCCGTATACCAAGCGTCAGATGACGACTCACATTATGTCCAAAGCTCCGCGCACACGATGACAAGTAAAAGTCCCGAGATCAAAGAGAAAAAACGCAGCAACGTGTTATACACCTATATAAATACACAGATACACAGACACACACAACACAGAGACACGCAGAGGCTGAGCGAAGGTTACTCGAGTTGATTGTTCACGCGTTTTGTTTCAATAATCCAAAGTGATTCTCTCGCTTTGACCCGCGTTAACGAGTTTTGTAATTGAAAAATCGTCAGCGTCGGTCCATTATAAAAACCAAAAAGAGAAAAAAAGAAGGAGCAAGAGAAGACGAACAAGAAAAAAAGAGAAGGAAGGCGCGCACCGACACGCGTCCACGTATAGGTACACCGCGCAGTGAAACGATGAAAGATCGAGCGGACGGAATAATATCGCTGCGATGTACGTATGTGCGTGCGTGTATATACATGAAAGGAGATGGAAAAAAGAGCGCGCAAATGACGTGGCGCGTGTATATACAAGGAAAATCAGTCCGACAGCTGAGTGGAGAGAGTGAACAACACACGCATAAAGCAAGAGAGACAGTGAGAGAGAGAGAGGAGGAAGAGAAGAGAGAAGAAATGAAGAAGGAAGCGTGATTAATGTTACATCATCCAACGGCCGCGCGCATACATACACAGCCTGTACACATCGACCACAATGGCCTGTTTGTAAGATCGCCGCGTCGTCGCTCCGCTATATGGTGTTTGTTGCTTGACTTATCATTCATGTAGACACGCATACACACACACACACACACATACATGCATATCTATATATATATATACAAAGATACAGGCGAAACGAGATGATTAATCGTCGTCTCGATGACGAGGTGTATTATGCAGACACAGTGCAGTAGGGCTGCAGCAGCGATCGAGGAGCTTCCAGCCTTGGTGCGCCGCGAGCACAAGAAGCCAGTTAATGGACATTAGCGCATGCCGAGTATATATGTATATGTATGCTCTGCACCACCGCGACGATGCACCTTGAGACCGCTTGAGAGACTGCAGAGTCCCTGTGTGTGCATATATATATATATATAGAGTGTCTGATGTCGACAGGAGGCAATGATGACGAGGCATTGGCGCGTCGACGATGATGCGCTTTTTCGAATCTCTCTATCTCTTTCTTCTTCCTTCCTTTATCGATGTATATATGTATATTGACACCTCTCTCTCTCTCTCTCTCTATTTATCTCTTTCCGCCCTTTTCTCGAGCGCGCGATATCGTGATTCCTTTGCTTAATTTATAAATTTCCGATTTGTTGCGTGCAGTGTGATATAATGGCCGTTGGGGGGGAGCCTGAACTGATCGAGCCCACTTAGACTTTTACAGCGCGATGATGATTCTTTTGTTTCATATATAATCGAGTATATTTCTTTTGATCTGTATCGAGTTTAAGTAAATAATTCATGGTTCGATCGCCAACACAATAAATTGATGGATGCATGGCTGTTTATAAATCGAGTATTTTTAAAATACTTTAATAGATAGTGGGTTATTTAATCCTGTTTCGTCGTAGCTAGATATAAAAATTAATCAATAAAAGAGAGTTTATTTTACGTTCGATATAGGCACCAGCCTGCAGAGCTGCATATTTTTCTACATATTCTGGATATACGCGTGTATCTATAAGTGTACATAATAAGTGTTATCAAGTCAGCCAAGTCCAGAGACGAATCAGGCGCATTAGAGGACGATATTTAAACTGAATAACTCGAATTAGCGCAGCGCAGCGCATATAGGCATTATCGTTCCTCCATATACGACGGCCGTCGCCGCCCCTTGTTCAGTATATAATATACGAAGCTGGTCAAGCGCGAGCTCGGCTGCACACACACGTCGGAGCCCCAGTCGCAACGTGCTATTTCAGTAATTTTTGAATAAAACTCTCACGTGTATAAATAGAGGCGGTCCCTCCCCGCCAGAATCTGATAAATTATTCAAAGCGTCGAATTACGAGTCCGCGCGCGGGGAGAACAAGTGAATGAGCGAATCGTCACTTATGTATATACATCCCCTCGTGCGATCTTGATTCCTTTTGGCAAAATATAGCCCGCGGCCGCTGCAGCTCTCCTTTCGCTTCTAGCGCTGCAGCAGCAGCTCTCTGCACCCCTCCCCCCCCCACCCTGCCTAAAAAGCAGACGCCCCGACAAAAATTATTCGACAGTCCCGAATATACTTAATGCTAAATATACGCTTGCGGTTAGGACTGCGGAAGATCGCTTCACCTCCTTTACCCTATGGCTTGCTTCGTATATATACCAGGGGGTTACGTTGAAAAAAATTGCTACCTTTGTTCGAACAGTTTTAAAATCGAAGGATAAACGATGCTTCTTATATAGGTGGAATTTGACGGAATGTTGCAATCAATGGGAAAAAATTGTTTCGAACGCAAATAATATTTACTATCTTTGTAAAAAGAAATTGTCCTGTATATGGGTAGAACGTAAAAATCGATGCCTTACGACACTCGGCATGCATCTACTTCCACCATAATTTGCGTACATTATAAAATACAACATTCGTGGCAAAATTATTCCAGTAATTTTTCGCGATATTATTTGTCAAAGAAAAGTATGTAATTTTGACAAACTTGTATATAACTGGGTATACATATCGATCTGAGTATATACGTAAATCATAAGCACAAGAAGAACGAGTGCAGGAAATGACAAAAAATATGTACATAATACGCAAGTATACATATATATATATATAGAGAACATCTCTATTCCCCAGACGATCGATCAGCTCAGCACCGAGGAACAAATAATATACAATATATCTTTTGGAAATCGATGTGCCTGCACGGTACACACACAAGGTATTGGATATAGTATAGAAAGGAAAGGAGGCGCGCTGATGCGCTGCTTCGCACACGTATAGTATACGTATTACCCACACGCACGCATATCTCCCTCGATGATTTATGCCGGCCGCTCACTAATTTTATAATCCGGACATAATGAAGGCCATTATCGTAATACTTGTCTTCGGAACGAGATGATCCGCGGCTCGGCTACGGCGACGGCGGCAGCGGCGGCGGCGGCGGTCGCGTATATACCCCCTGATCACTAACCGACTCTCGCCCAGCAGAGAAAGAGAGACAGAGAGACTCGCTCGCGCGCGCGCGCTCACAGATGATTGCACGTTTATGCGATTCCTGTTATTTTCAATCATTACCGCCTTTCGGTTCTCTCTTCCTCTCTGCGGGGCACATGCACGCGCGTGTGTGTGTGTGTGCAGTGTATACATGCAGCTCGGGCCATAAAATATTTGTAATCGAGGCGCGCGGGCCAAATAACCGCTTTTACAGCTCACCCTCGGACTCTCTTGCGTATACGCCAGCCCTCCTCTCTCTCTCTCTCTCTCTCTCCCTCTCTATATATATCTCTCTCTATCTCGGACCCCTTTTATGCGCCTCGCGCTCGGTAATATACCTGCAGCGCACGATGTGCAATGACTTCGGAGGGGGATATTTCACCTTTTTTCTCTCTCTCCCTCTCCGCGCTCCAACTGCCATAATACGCGGCCACTTAAGCTCCACTTATGCGTGCAGTATGCGGTTTCGCCGCTTCTCTCTCTTTTTTTTCATCCGCGCACGTTTCTTCTTATTGCGAGGGAAGAGAGAGAGAGAGTCACTCGATTGACACGTACACAGCGACTGTGTGCGAGGCAAAAGTATAATGTGCGTGTAATGTATAACAGAGGCCGCGTATATCGCGAGCTTTGACGTCGTGTATAATAGTCGCCGGCCGATGGCGATGATGAATGCTTTATAATTCCGTTCGATTTTATTCGGGCGGCGAGCGGGATATTTTTAGCGGGACTGTGTACGCGAAAGTGCGCGCGAGTACAGCTCTGCATTATTGATCGTTTAATGATGATTGAGAACTGCACTCGCGTCTGCAATAATGTGTGCGTCTCTCTGCATACGTCATGTGTGTGCGTGTGTGCAGAACGGACGTCAGAATTTCGTAATTATTTTTTGGATAATGACTGATGCTCGTTCCGAGTGTCGCGGCGCGCATGATGTTGTCAAAGTTTATACCGAGGCCGCTTAACTATATATGCAGTAATTAAAATGTATGTATAATAATATCGATATGTACGCGATGGCTGCAGTGCGTATATGCATCATTCATTGAGATTCGTGCATGCATTGTTTCAACGTCGCGAAAATATACAGGTACGCGCCTCTCTTCTCACCTCGATCATGTGTGTGCTAATTTCTGAGTAATTTATAGCTCTAAGTATATAGGCGAGAGGAAGCGCATTTCGTAAATGCGTACGTTACATTCCTTGATGCTAAAACGGACGATGAATATTTATCAATATTCTTACAATGCGCGTGATACAAGTAAAAACTGTAAGCGACGATAAAAATAAGCATCTTATAATAGATATACCACATTATGTGTTTGAGTATCGCCACCTGTCCGAAGCTGCGTAAGTGTATAAACTGTGTATATTCAACACACATAAGCAGTGTTTAAAGCTTGCAAAAGCACGAGCGCTCGGCGAAGCGAGCAAATTAAATTTTCTATAGAGACACGAGTGAAAAGAGAGCGGACAACAACTGTCCCACACACAGACACGTGCACGCACACTCGCACACACAGTCACATCCGTCAGACGCATGGGCAGCGACGAATTTGCCGGAACGTCAATCAGCACGAAGCGCGGCCCATCTCCGATGTGTTTTTCGCGGCTCTTTCAACGTTTGCACTCTCGCCTCTCCGCTCCTTCTTTCATCTCCTCTCTCTCTGTCGCTCTAAGTTCCTACTGCAAGAGAGAGAGAGAGAGAGAGGAAGAGAGAGAGAGTGAGGCGTCGCGCGAGGCAGGTTCCACGAAATTACCGTGATTAGACAAATCTCGTTAGGCCGGTGTAATTTTCAACGCGCCGCTCGGTCAGCGAGTTGCTTTATATATATATATATATATATATATATATGTATAGATATACATAAAGAGAGGAGAACTGCGGTGGCTCACGATCGAGATCAGTCCGGATTCTTGGAAGCTCACCTAACGAGTTGTTGAGCACTATGATTACCGCCTGCCCCGGTAAATGTCCGGCCTCCAGTCATCCTCTGACGCTCTTCTTCTCCCTCTCTCTCTCTCTCCCTCGTCAATTGTTTTCTGCGCGCGCTCTTGTCCTTTGTTCGTCCCAACAGCAGCAGCAACGGTAATTATTGCCTTCTTCTTCTCCTCCCTCCCTATCTCTCTTTCTCTCTCTTTCTGTGTATATACATATACGTACCTTTTTTTATTTTACTTGCTTTGTGAACGTTAGCTTAAAAAAAAATTATGTTTCCGTACGAATTGCTATTCATAAAGTACTATTATGCACACCGACTGAGCGATGAAATAAACCTTTTTTTTTTGTTTATTTCTTTTTCTTTTTTGCATAAAGCTTCGGTTTTTACCTTATTTATTTTCCCCTAGGCGTCGAGCTGTATAATTTCGAGTTTTAGACTTTTACTGTGTAGCGCGTAAGTCGTATAAATAATTGTTCTTCACTCTCGGGGGATACATAAGAAATTTGTATTTTTGTAAGTATGAAAATGTTTGGCAATTGCAGAGGAGCAAATCGCGTGCTGAAAGAGCATCATTATCGGGTGAGAAGGCGAAGACGGAATGCCTCGCTTAAAAATTGTGCCTGCCAGGTACTTTGTCATCAAGTGCACGGTACAAATAACGCTGTTTTAATTATAGATCTAATACCTAATGTAAATAAATCATACACTCAAAGAGTATTGTCGAAAAATAACGCAGTTTAATTTCCGTGAAATCATTCAAAACGTCAAACAAGTGGAAGGACAAAAACTTTTCATAAAATAAAATAATTATGATTTTATACGCCTTGAGGAGATGTGCTGTCGACAACACTAAATTAATGGGTGTCAATTATTGACTTACTGATCCCTTCCTTTGGCCTGTAGAGGTCGATAGGTTCTTTACGAAAAAAATTTCATCAAGTTTCAATAATTACTTACCAAGAAATAGCTTAGTACATACACGCACCAAAGCTCGACATTTTCGCAAATGACAAAAGGTACTTTACAGTGTAACCAATCAAAATGTAGGTAATCGAAAACCCTTCAAAATATATTTTATAGATTATTTTATATCAAAAATCCAAAAAACTTGATCCAATAAATAAAATATTTTTTGGAATTGGAGCCGTAAAATTCGATTTCACGACCAGTCCGTAAAATAAAAAAAAATTCTTAAGTTTTTACGTTTTTAATATAAAAAAAATTGTTTGTCACACGGCCGTAAAATTTTGCGGCTTCGTGTGATCATGGCAGAGCCGCCCGCGTAAAAAAAATTTAGTTTGGGCCAAACTTTGTTCAACTTTCCTTTGGCTCGAGTTTTGGCTAAACTTGGCCCATGAGACAATCCCAAACTTCAAATTTGAATTTTAAAAAACTTTTGCAGAAGTTTAAAAAAACTTTGACAAAAGTTTAAAAAAACTTTGGCAGAAGTTTAAAAAAACTTTGGCAGAAGTTTAAAAAAACTTTTGTAGGATTTTAAAAAAACTTTAACATGCTTAGCATAACTTAGGTACGATACGATAACTCTTACTTGAATAAAAATAAAGCGGAAGGATACCGACCAGAACTTTTTCAACTGTCTGTACACTTTACGAACAATACCGCGTGTTATTTTGCACACATATAGGTGTACAAAACCATGACAAACTGTAAGCGCTCTTTAATTGCATTTAACGCGCGTGCTAATCTTAGAGAATAAGGCCCCAGGAATATCAAACAAGAGCGTCTTGCCATTATATTTTTGGAAAACTACCAAATCGAGCTACTAAGTACTTACCGCTTTTTAACAGCACTTTTGCTGGGTGCCACGTATCTCCCCATCTCGCTGTAACTTCCTTTCCTCCTTCCTTTAAGTTTTTTTCGGAAACAATATCGGTCTCGTCCGTCTC
>UELU01121590.1:13279-36572 GCA_900490025.1 Megastigmus dorsalis | reverse complement strand
CCCCTCTGCCCCCCTCTGCCCCCCTCTGTCCCCTGCCCCTGGCCCACGGTCCTGTAGCGCGGGCGCACGCGACACCTCATCGTCCGTTCAGCCTCTGGAATTATAATGTTTGTTTCTAACAAATTACCATGATAATGGGCGGTGTGGCGCTAACGCTCGTCTTCGGTGGCACACTTAAATTACGGCCACTATAGCGGAGAGAGACAGAGAGGGAGAGAGCGAGAGAAAGGCTTGAACGATGATGAATCAAAAGCGAGAGGAGGGGGAGGAGCAGGAGGAGGAGAGAGCGAGACGGGGTGTTATACATACATCGGAGTGTCGTGAGATATGAGATGCGCGGTGAATTGGAGAGGCGCAGTTGTAATGTTAATTAGTCACTCTCTCTCTCTCTCTCTCTCTCTCTCTCTCTCTCTCTCTCTGTCGTGTGCTAGACAATCCGAGCTCTGGGCGCGCTTATAACGTATAGGATGTGAGATCTCTCTCTCTCTCTCTCTCTCTCTGCGCGTGTCGAGGCTCTATACCCATTGCCTTTGTCTAAAGGCGATGCTTTTCGCAAAAGTGGATGTGTGAATAAAGGCTATCTGTCATTTTTTTTCGCATGGCTAGTCCGTCTATCAAGCGTGGTTGAGGTGCGTTGTGGTATATACGGGGCTCATTATAGAATACTACAAATTTTTACGCTTTCTCACTGCTGTATTAGTAATTTCTCATAAATTACATTTCTATAAATAAATATAGAAAATAAAATGTAAATTCAATTTAAACACTACTCCAAGTTCTTATTTGATAAAAATGATACCTATAAGGAAGCTCAAAAGACATACGAAAGACGTCCTTTTCGAGTGCCACTATTGGGTTTTCAAGATCTCAAATAAAACCGTGTAAAATAAATTTTGTTCAAGATTTTCAAAGAAATACAAGAACGCCAGGGCAAAACTCGAAAAGCAGAGAGGTAAAAATTAAAAATTGCAGCAACAGCAGCAACGGCAGCAGCAGCAGCGGCAGCGCGTTGAGATAATAAATTGCATACGCAATTTGCTCGCACGGGGATCAAACACAACGCGCGCGACTAAAATCCGCTGTAGAAGCTCGGGGTGGACGAGGAGGGGGGAGGGGAGAGCTTCCGCTTGAAGGTACTTTAGAGACACTAGCAGTTGAGAAATTATTAGATATGTAAGCAAGCAGTGTCGGGGACACGGCCGCGCCTCGCTTACCACTTCTGGCGTTATTAAACTTAGTTATGAATGCCCATTAAAACTGTAAAGGAAATGCATTAGCCCCGGCCAACGGGAGCGAGATCGCGGCTCCTGCTCCTGCTGCTGCCTGGCTTCTGTGCCTGGGCTCGCTCTACGCGCGGCCTCCCTCGGAAACCAGTTACATCGCTTTCTTGTTATCTCTTAAAATTAAGACCAGCTAATATTATTACGCTTACTTTTCACGCTCACCTGCCAGGAATATTAAAACGCTATCGATTCACTGCTTCTACAAATGCAGTAGAAGTCCACACAGTCTAGGCTAAATATGTTTATTAGTACATTTTAAAATTGAAATTTTTTACATAACATACATAAGATGAATGTCCCAATTTCTACTCACGTCCCTATTTCTAATCATTTAATCTTTTTTATGTTATTACAAGTATCAAACGTATTTCTAAATTATTCAAATATTTGCAGACATATTTAATCAATTAAAAATATCTAATTATAAGATTATAAAGTAAATATAATACCTATTATAGAAGCAAGACTATGTGAGTAGAAATAGGGCTTAAGTGAGTAGAAATTGGGACATTCACCTTATATATAACGTACATCAAGAATCCAGAAATAAAACCGTTATAGATTTGATAACAGCTTTCCTGACAACCATCATTTCAAACGTCACATTTTATTTATATATGTAATTTGACCCCCTATTATTTTCTGGGATTGGCTGTAATTTGAAATGCAATTTATGCATCGTTATGTGACAAAGTAGCGAAGAAAAAAATTTTGAGCCATTAAATAAAATGTATTTTTTTGTTCACCCTGCAACTATTGGGCGCAATGTCCTAGAAATAAAAGGAACAAAAATGCACATGCACCTACGTACGAAATTGAAAACAAAGTGAGAAAAAAGGAATTTTTCCAGAATAGAGAAAAACGCCGAAGCAGGAAGGGCTAAAAAACGAGAGAGAGAGAGAGGGAGAGGGGAAAAGCGCACGGGCGTGTTCTAGATAAAGCACTTTTAAAACGATTTGGTGCATCACCAAGGGAAATTCGACTAAAGCATTTGGTTTGCTTTTAAACGCTCGAGTATTTATCGCTTTACCGGCAACGAGTGTTCTTTCGCGTCGTTTTGTGTCGTTCGGCACTGGCTCCTGTCGCTCTTTTTTTTTCTCTCTCTCTCTCTCTGTCTCGCTCTAGCTCTATTCTCTCTCGCCATACCTAACCAGCCGCAGCAGCAGCAGCAGAGAAAGAGCCGGTGTGCAAAAGTTGGAGAGTCGGGGGTGTGGGCAATGGAGTGGGATGAAAATGTATCTAACCGTCGGGGGAACGAAATACGAATGCCGAGGGCCAATGTCTACCACAAAAGCCATTGTCCGCCACTTACTGAATTCGCCGTGACTCTACTGTCGCTTCACTCCCCCTCTCTCTCTCGTGCGTGCTCACACACAAGCACATACACACGCACACAGGCACACGGAGGCGCGCAGCTTCTCTTTTCTCTGCGGCTTCACTTTTCGCGTACGCCGCGCGCGCGGGCGACGATTCCCCGGCAACCTGCACGACTACGGCCCATGTAAAACACTTTCCCATGAATTTTATTACCGGTGCCTTCGTTCGCGACCTTTTCGCTTCTAGTCTCTTCGCCTACATGCACTGCGGATTTCGCCACACAAACCGATGACACTTTATTATCTACACTTATAGGTGTGTCTTGATATCGGAGGCATTCTTAATTATCGAAACTTGAGATGACAGGTGTCGAAGGGAGCCGCCGTTGTTTCGTTTGCTATGGAAACTATTATGTTGAGAGAACATATTTTATATTTAACTTGTGCATAATCTTTAAAGTATTTTGTAATTGATTAATTTGGTTGGCATTTTATAACAAGTAAATCTTGAAAAATATAGCGTTTTTATAATTCATAGATAAAAGAATCCAATTCGGATTATAATATGAATTACCAAACAATGTTCAACAAAATAAAAATAAATCTCAAGTCTATTGTTGAATCAATGTTTGTGGAATAGCTCGCTGATTTTGACGCGAGAATAAAAATGTCTGCGTCGCAGATATACACACTTTGATTTCTTACACCGGTGGACGCCCAGCGGATTTTGCGGTGGAAGCCACCGGGATGAAATTACTTTTTAATTATCACCGAGAGCGGATTTCGCTTTTATTACATTACTCTTTTTTCCTCGCGTCGTCCGGCTCTCTTACTTATCATTGGGCACGAGAACGGGAGAGAGAGAGAGAGAGAGAGAGAAGAGAAAAACGCTGCATCCAAGAAGAGGAAAAGCGAGAGAGAAAGAGTCCAAGAGGAATTTTCTATTTCGTCCAGCAGGCTGATTACTCTCACTACGCCTGGACACGAGATTCCGTGGCATTTTTAATTTAGATAATAACAAGCATCTCTCGGTGACCTCTGTCCCCGGTATATATCTTACGTAATATTTCTTCAGCTTTTCCCTTCTTTTTTACCTCGCCGCGCGGATAAAGAACCTTTCAAAATTAAGCAATGCAGACTCGGAAATGCTATTACCGCGCGCGCTTCTTCTCTCACACTCCGCAAACGCCTGATTATTATTTAAAAATTCAAAATTATTTCAAGATTAATTGTCGCGATTTCATATAAAATTAATGTAAAATTGCATTACAAAGGGTGAAAATAACTAATTGTACGCGCACTCAATTACGACAATTTATTCCCGTATATTACTTGTATAATGGAACAAAGAGATTCTTTGCATCCAAAAAACGAACGCGAGTACGAAATATATTCTAAGCGAAAAAAACTTTACGATTCAATAATGTACACCGCGAGCATATAGTAAAAATATCGAGGTGTTAAAAGTGCGTATATCTTACACAATACAAGTGTCGCGGGGAGCCTCGCAGGCAGTTCGATCTTCAATAGAGCGTCGAGCGTATGGGGCGTGAAGCTTTTGCCGTGGCCATTTTACAATACACGAAAAGGGGATTTAGCGCCGGCAACTCGCGGGTTATTGAACATCGTTCGCTCTGCTCTTCTCTCCACACACACAAGCCCTTTTCGCCCTTTTTTATGCGTATTTCGCGTCATGCTTGGCAAGCGTTCTCTCGCTCTCCCCGAGTCCATCATATACATTCGACGAGGGTCGCTGCATGCGGGATATTGGAGCTATTCGCGTCTTCCGTTTATTTCCGGTCGAAGATTATTATCAACGTGCACGACGTGGCGCCTGTTTTATAACTCCATATGGACCCCCGAGTGCAATCATCGCGCATTCGAGGCCCTTTTAACTCTATAGTCGGCAGTACGTATATATGGTAAAAAGGCAGCGCAGAAAACGATAGCGAATGTGCACAACCGAGGGCTTTCGGAACGAATGCGTTAAAGGCAGCTAACACCCTGGGAGAGGAGCGCGCCAATTTCTTTCCCCTTTTTCCGTGCATGATAAATTTTTGCATTTTGCTCGATTGTGACGGTGTTTTGTATCAAATCCAGCAGTACTTTTGCAAGCGAATTAGTTGAATATTGGTGATGGTTTATTTAAGAAGAGTTCGATTTGAAGAAAGAAATCGAAATGAACTGATATACTTATGGTATTAAAATGCTTGAAACTCCTTCCCAGCCGAGTAAAGAAAAAAGTGATGATTTTTATAGCAAACAGAAGAAAGTGAGGAAAAAAACATCGGCTGATAAAGCGCAGGGCGAGCAATCTAAGTTGTATAACAAAGTGCTCGCGAAGAAAAGTCGACTAATGTTCGGGTAAAAATAATTCCTGATGAAAAGCGGGTGAAATATTTTCGCTCGACAGTTCATGCTCAAGAGCAAGAGCGAGAGAGAGAGAGAGAGAGAGAAATCTTGGAGTGAGCGATAAGGAGAGCGCAGTGGTGAGCAGCACCAGGAGTCCACCAACACGTAAATTCGCGAATTAAAGAACTTATTCCATTTGGGCAGCCAAAGGGGTGTGAATGCTTTCGAGGTCGCATTATCTGAGCGCGCGGAGCCTCGTTCGAGCCTCGTCGAGAGGAAGCTCACTGTCTCACTCGCTCTCTCTCGCCCCGGCTGAAAGAGAAGAATCGCACAGCGAGAAGAGGGAGAGAGAGAGAAAGAGAGAGTATAGCGCGTTTAGACGTTCGCGGACGCCGCTAACAAAGATAACTCTATGCAATAAAAATGATTCAAAGTTTCCCGCGGCGGATGGCGGTTCCGATGGGCGGAGCGGTTGACAATGGCGCGTCTTTGTCTCCCTCCCTCTCTCTCCCGCTCTCTCGCTCTCTCTTTCTCTCGCACAGTCCCGCGACACCTATCTTCCGGTTTAAAGTCCTGGCGTGCGCGCCAGAGAGGAACCTCGCTAACTTTTATTATTTACGACTGATATTGCAGAGCGGCAGCGCGAGCGTTTCGCGACTCTCTCTCTCTCTCACTCGGCTATACATGCCCGCGTGCAGAGAGCAACGGACGTCCTATCGCGAAAAGCCCCCCGCGCGTCTACCCTCAGACGCGGCCAACCAGAGAGGGAGAGAGAGAGAGAGAGAGAGAGAGAGAGAGAGGTGGAAAGGGCCCTTTTCTTCCTTTTACTTATATTCTTCCGTCGACCGTCCTCTCCTTCTATTGACGTTTATTACGCGCACCGCGCTAATGCAGGCCCTTTCCTTTCTTTTCATCCCCCCGGCCGGGCGAGTTCCGCTTTCGGGCGATATACGCGACTGTACACGCGACTTTCTTGATTTCCTCTGGACTTGGTCGATACAAGTTTCGCTTGCGCACCCGCGCCGCGGTAAAAATGAAATGGAAAATAAATATGTGTTTTTTCCGAAAGGAAGAATTGCTGAAAAGGAATCGTATCCGGCAGGCGATGAGTTTTAACGCCGAAAACGAGTGTTGTAAGAAGGGGAAATTGAGAGGGAGTATGGGAGTGCGGAACGGCTAGTCAAATAAAGCAATTCATTCTTATTAAAATTTGCGCGCGCGGGTCATGGCGGAAGGAGATAAAACCACGAGGCGGGGATGGAATAAAAATCGAAAGTCGTCCGCGGTGCAAAAAGTTGGAAATGAGAAGGAGAGCGAGAGAGAAAGAGAGAGAGGTCGAATCGCCCGGAGCGCAAGTCCTCCCTTATCGAATCAACGGCTGAATGGAGCCACTTGCTCTTACGCGGCAACGCCAGCCAGTCAGCCAGACTGAGAGAGAAAGAGGTATAGCCGCGGAGAGAGCTTTCTTCGTGGCCCGAGCGGTCAGCGGGGATACGGTCTCCCTCCCTCTCCCACCGTCCTCCACCTCCCGCTCTCACCCATGTAGGTTACGCGAAAAGGGACTGAATTTGCATTTTATTCGCCGTTGTAGTCCGAGTCCGGCGTGGCGCTCGGACATTTATTTTAATTAAATTACTCGGGAGCGTAGTCGAACAAGCCATTTCCTATAAATTATTCCCTCGCTCTATGTGTGTCTTCTTTCTCCCTCTTTCTTCTTCCCTTTATGCCCACAGTTCTCTTCCTCCGAGTGCGGCCAGGCATTAATGTACTCGCTGATCCCGCGCGCGCCCGCTGCCATTGAAATGAAATAAAAGCACTGGCCTCTTTTCCTCCATTTCTCTCTCTATATCCATCTTCCCTTCTCCTCCTCTCTCCCTCACTCTCGTTATTCCTCTTTTTCCTGCACTTCTCTCTCGGCGCCGCTCGCTGTGTGCGAAAACTCGACGCGAAACGTACACTCGTTCCGCCGGCAATTCTCGCCCGCTCTGCAAACTGCTGTATATACTTACATATAGATATGGGAATGGCCGCGCGTGAATGTGTGGCCAAAGAGTACGAGAGAGAGAGAGAGAGAGAGAGAGAGAGAGAGAGTGAGAGAGCACAACGAAAAGCCATTCGCTATAGTCGCGCGCTTCCCTTTCATTTAACGCGTAATCATTTTCCAAGTGCACATCGTCCCCCGGACTCTCTCCGTTCGCCGATTAAACGTGCCTGTCCGTTTAATAGAGCGGTGGACCACTGCCACGACAAGATGCATGTATCCCTATGCAATGTTTCAATGGCTAGTCCCCCTGGGGCGACGTTGCTTTATATTCGAGCTTTTTCTCTCTACAACACACATACATGCCAAGATTTATTCTATACCGATTGATGACTTCTGATCAAGTTTTACTTCGACAACTACTCGTGTAACTGATAATTTGTGGAAAAGAATTCCAGCTTGAGAAGAAAAATAAATTAAATTAAATTGTTCATAGTTGGAATTTATATATAGTGGACCGTTAATTTAATCTTAACAGTTAAGAAACAATTAACAATTTAGAAAGAAATACCTCTCTTTCATAGCTTATCTAATGATACAAAATCTAATTATTTGCTATTTAACACCTCTTTCAGTACCATTACATAGAAATTCTTAATTTCAAAATAATTTTATATCATTTTATTATTTTACAATATTTATTAAATTCAATTTGTTTTAATAGTTATCTGACTCAGAATTTATATATTAAGAAAATTCTATGTATCAACATTAAATTTATTGATATTTTCAGTTAAAATCTAGTTTGCAAAATTTTTTTTTAACAAAGAAATATTTATAAAACTATATCGATTAAGAAATATTTATAAACAAGGAAAATTTATAAAACAAGATCAACATAAAACGTCTATTGCGCAACAAGTGCACATAAGAGATATCGCTTTTGCATTTTTTTAATATTATATCCTGAATTAAATTAAGAGTTTCGTGAACATAATTTACATATCTAAATCAAAAATTAACAATATAAATTTTAAATTTCAGAAACTATTTCTTAAATTCTAAATAAAATTTGATATATCCAAATTTATTCAAATAAAGTTTCTTTACTCAAGTATAAAAATTAAATGAGAAAACTATAATTTACAGATTTCTAAACATTAATAAAATTGATAATACACTAAATAAATAACTTAATTAATTTTTGAAGAATTATAATATTTTAGTAGTGAATTTTATTATTTGTAAACAATAAATTAATGTTTAGACTGTATTTTGAAAGTATTATTCTAATTTATAAAATTGATATTCTTAGCATAAAGTTTTATGTCATAAGATAAAGAAAAAGTGTATTAATGGCAATGAAAGATACGTTTGTATCAACAGGTTAAATGAAAGGTGTACATGCATTCAAACAATACATATAAAAATTTCAAATGATCGATATGTCACCAGAAAATAAATCCTTGTAAATTATGAACGTGCCATAATGATTCTGTGTAAAATATGATTGCACTGCAAAAATATCGACTAAATCATAACCACTATCTGTTAAGGGAAACTTTGACTTTGTAGTCCCTAATCACTATATGCTTGCATAATTTTTATGTTCATATACTTTGTACATCTATAAAAAAAATATAAACATTGAAGAGCAAGATAAAAACCATTAAATGAATATAACAAGAAATAAATATTACCTTGTAAGAGGTTAGTTTAAGATCAAAACAATATTTACATCAGGGGAACATAAAATCTCGCTCCATAATTCTATGACCGCTTCTAAATTACATTGGCAAAGCATGAATATAAATAATTAAAAAGTAAAAATCGAAAAACACTAACCTGATACGGAACATCTTCGTTTTTGCCGCGAACCGCTGTAACGTCGAGAGTCAAAATGCAACATTTCTCCGCATTCCACACATAAAGAATGTCATCCCGTATTTCAAGGATATTCCTCGTCTCCTTGGTGATTTTTGGCAAGCAGCATTTTAAATCCTTAAATAGTTTCTTCTCGTTCAAGCCCAAAGGATCGGTGCACGAAGTCATTTTTCCTGGATAACACGCGCGCTGAACATAACATATATTTTTACGCCGACGCAACAAAACAACGAAGTTGGCTGCGAGATGATAAGGTGGCTGCTGCGCAGGCGCCACTCGCAAATCGAAGTCCGTGAGCCACGAGAACTCAACTGAAAGTCGAGGAGTCGCGCTATTGCCAACTTGCTCAGTTCAACCGGCGAAAAACGAACGTGTCCGGACAAAGTGGTGCGTGTGCGCAGCAGCCGTTGGCACTGTTCGAAAATTAGAAAATAAAGAAGAGGTGCAGTAAGAAGATCTACCTACCTATGGTGTTTTATCAATAGTTTTAATGAGATCTTTTATTATTTTTATAAAGTGAAAATGTGGACTAAACTATAAATTGTGTATTCAAAATAAGTATTTTCGATTTTTTTACTCGGTATTTGCTGTTATGAGTTTAGAATTCATCCGGTTTTGATAGGTAGATGTTTATAGAGAAAAGTTTATTAGATAAAGTTTATTTAAATATAAAATCTAAATATAAAATCTAGGTAAAGGTCAACGAGTAATCGGTGAGTTCTTTTATCATAATATGTTATGTTTCACTTAAAAAAACAATTTATTTGATTTTACGAATTCTGAGAAAGCATGCGAGAAAAATTATTTTTTACAATTAGGTGTATATTTAATAGAAAAAGTTTTTACTTCTAATTAATACATCTAGTTGAAACTTTATATAGGTAGCTGTAAATGTGAACATTATATTGATTACTTATTGAAAATCTAAAAGCAATGACGTAAATTCTGAGAAATGCCGAAAGGCTACGCTTTCTGCGAGAGGTTCGCAATAGGTATTTATTTTTGTGCAGTACCTTTGTGTACATTTTTATAGCTTGTATTTCTTGAAATATCAGATTGTGATGTGCTGATGCGTTTTTTATATAGATAAATTTTATTACTTATTGCAAATCTAAAAATAATGGCCCACCGTGAAAAACTCGCAATACACCTACTAGGTATATATATCTGTGCGTGCACTTTTTAATGCTTGTATTTCTAGGAATATAAAGTTTTAGCGGACCAGCGCGTTTGTTCTTGCGATGTACGAATTTTTCGTTATTATCGGTTAAATATATAATATTTTATCATAGAATTTTTAATATTCAATTTAAATATTATTATTGAAATATTTGTGTATGCATTACTTATTCCCTATATAAATTTTTTACAGTTTTTCATCACAAAAAATCATAGACTGGTTTTTAATTTAGATATAAAATTTTCTTGTAAGATATTTCGATTTAGTGAAATTTTATTAGCAATTGAACTATATTTAATATTTTTGGTTAAGCAAAATAAATTGTAAAAAAATATTTTCAGTGTATGTAGCTTCAATTGTAGCATTTCACCAATATTGAATCAATATCAAAACAGTCATTTTAAGATTTTATTGAAATAAAAAAATTAAATACAGCTTTTTAATTTATATTAAAATTTTACAAAATCAAATCTCTAAAATTGTTTATGAATCGAAAATCAGAGCTTAATTTCTCAATTCTAATGAAACTGTAAAGACTTTGTTAATGTAAATATATTTTTATAATATATAACTAATATTGAAAAATATTGAATGTGAATAAGAAATTAATGTTAGATTGAAATTTTTCGATCGAATTCGATAGATATTGAACGAAAATAGATTTTATTTGCACAAACTTAATTAAATTAATCTTTTGAATAGATTTATAATATTGCATTATCGTTAAATTTTTTAAGGTTTTTAAAAGTTGTATTAACAAGGTAAGTGAATGTGTATTTAAAAATTTTTAAATTTTATACTTGTAAGTATATCTATTAATTAATGATCAATCACGATGACCAATAATGAAACCCCACATGTTATGAAAACTTTAGAGAATGACACATATAATATATATTAACCAGTCATTGTCTTACTACTGGCTTTGATACTTATTAACAATAAAACAATTTAAAAGTACTTTATTAGAATTTTACACGAATACGTTCAATTAGAATTTGGATAGTGCATGATTTTTATTTACTCCATATTTCGATAGTTTATCTTAAAAAATTGAGAAGTGGTTTTTTTCTCGGAAAAACTTTGTTTTGGAAAGAAAAAACATGACTCAATTATTTTATATGAATTATCAAAATATGAAAGAGAAAAGTCAAGCAAGATCCCAATTCAATTTAAAATATTAATATTAATAACCTTTTGCAAACTATACTTCGGGAAATGGATCGAATCCAACTAAGAAGGAGCCAGATGTGCGTAGTACCGACACTTACAGTTCAATATTTTTTTTCATTTATCAGACTGAACTTGCAAAATGTTGAAATATTGAAAATTAAACGAAAAAAACATTGTCAAAAATTTTTATTTTTATATAACAAGCAAATAAACCGAAATTTTCGTCGCGATATTTTCCGTAAAATTAACTACTTAGCGGTATTAGTTCCTTGAGATGAAATTTTTTACAATTTGTTCAAATATTTTTTTTGAACTATCGGAAAAGTCAAAAAAAAAACACGGGTATTTTATTTTTCGGTTATACCATAATTATAAACCCAATTGTTGGTTTAGAGCTATCTAAATTGAATTCGGTTTAGGATCGCTGTAAACAATTGCATCTTGGAGAATTGAACTAACTTCCGTTTTATCCCAAGCCGAATAGAAAGCTAAATTGGAAATTCCAAAAGAAAAAACACGGGTATTTTATTTTTCGGCTATTCCATGAACCCAATTGTTAGTTTGGAGTTATCAAGCCTTGATTCGATTTGGGTATTAATAGGTAATGCGTGTTCTGCAATTATTTAAAAATGACTAGTTATTTTTTGACTACTAGCATAAAAAGCTATAATTTTTTTAATTTTTATAGTCATTAAAAAAAATAGTGTAAATTTTAAATTGAAATGAGCTTTTAGTTCTTCAAGTTGAGAAAAATTTCTTGCCCTGACTAAGATGAGTACAAAATTTGAAACCTAGTAAGTACGTCGTATAACGTTTAAGATCACTACAACATTAAATAGTTATCAAAAATGTTTTTTTTTTCATAAAAATCTACAGCTAAATATGAATTGTGGATCTGGCTCAATCGATAGAACCTCCTTGAGCTGATGATAGCTAAAGCTAATTATTATTCTATGCCTGGCATAAATACACAAAAGTAAACCTCGATAGAGCTCTAATAACCACTATAAACAGTTGCTGGGTGAATCATTACAACCTTGCCGCCTCATTACACTGGAAACGCATAATCGACGAATTAACATGTAAATGCTATACAACACTCAAAGATGCACAATGCTAGCATAAATAAAGGTATTGATACCAGACTCCGTTTTATACCCGCTATGTATCGAAATGATTATCAGTGAGCCCAACGTAGAGTCGTGCAAAATTATTTTAACATTTCTGAAAGAATGTAAACTAAATGTGTAAACTATTGTACTCCTAGAATTATTATAGTTTATTATCTTTTTCTTTCTATAGGTAAACACGACAGGCCTAAATAAAGCTTAATAATAAAAAAAATATACTAGAGTTAGCATATAAGTGGGGAAGATGTACCGGTTTTAGCCGCTGCTCCGTTTTTGGATGTTTTAAACAAATCTTTATCAATAAAAAATGTTTAAGGGGAAGTCACTTAACTTCGCGGCGTTTTTCCAGAAATTTGACTAGATTTTACAAAATAACGTAAATCTGAAGTAACAATTATTCTTTATTGAAATGTGAAGGGTGCTCTTCTCCTTGAATGTAGTAAAAATGCTTATAATTTTAATATTATTTAAGAATGCATATAAGATTGATCTGAAAATAGGTCACGCGAAACAGCGCTATAATAACAATCTTTTTTTCCAGAAATTTAGCCACAATTTAGAAAATGGTGCATTGAATCAAGTGCGATAATCATTCTTTACTGAAATTGGGAGGGTGCTCTTCTCTTTTTTTTTTATAAAATATACATATGTAGTATCTTTTTAGTGATAAAAACTATGTGAGGTTACATGGCAGTCATTACTGCTCCAATATTCCCTTAACTTGAAAAATGTATGTAATGGTTTATATTAATTTTTAATTATACAGAATTTTGTAAACAAGTGTGTCCACAACACTCTGCAGGTGTCCATTGACAGTGCTTTTAACCCTCTATATATTGCATCGGATGATTGTAAATTCTTTTATCTATATATATTACCATTGAAACGAAGTTTTAAAGTTACATTTTAGGTATTTTACTTTGGATAACAATTTGTATATAAATTAGAAATGCATGTATATTTCTTGAATAAGATAATAGTGCGATTCTTAACACTTACTGGCTTAATTAATTACACAGAAAAGTATTGCTAAAATTAAAAAGATAGAAAATTCTTCCATATTTGACTATATAAATATATTGTATCTTTCTTATCTTTATGTTTGGTTTATCTTGTCGGTGTATTGGTGGCCCTGACCTATTATAGCGTGCGAGGCATCAAGCCTCCGTGGCGCAATCGGCTAGCGCGTTCGGCTGTTAACCGAAAGGTTGGTGGTTCGAGCCCACCCGGGGGCGCTTCCTTTTTGCTCTATATATAAATAAAAATGTTATTATTTATCAAAAGTCTGTTAAAATAAATTTTTCGTCATTTGGTTTCATAAGTAAGTGTAAACATAAATATAGATTCATTTTCACTCATAACTGGGCTTATAAAATTTTCTGTTACTGTTTTCGGGTGGTAATTTTATAAAATATAATAAATGAAATAAAAATTCTTCAAGCAATCAAATTATCAAGATAAGGTTTCTTCAAGTGTTACGTCATATACCACGTAACTGAATACTGGGAGTAAAATAATAGAGACAATATAAGAGAATATATTTTTAATATTAAAGTAAGTATGCATCCTTTGAAAGTATTCACTTATTTTTATAGAATAATTAGCTCACTACATTTATGCAAAGAATTAAGAATACTTGAAAGAATAATATCATAAAATATAAAAGTTTTGAATTATGGTACATTTTTTATTATTTGTAATTCAACGCACGATTTACTATATGATCACAGAGGTCCACACAAAAGTACCTTATCCTGGGGTTGAATAAAAAAGTGGTCAAAACGCTAATAAGCAATTGAAAATATTCAATAAAACTAAAAAAGAAACGATAAAAACCATGTATTTTCAACTGCCATGTAATCATTTTTTTTGCTTTTTAAAAATTCTAATAATGGTACATGATAGTTTAATTATTCTTCCTAGTTAATTTGAAAAAAAAGTTTTCTAGAATTTTTCATTACATATTCTACAGCGTTTTTAAAAAACCAAAGTAGAGGTGTGTAAATTAATTTTTCATACAGGTCATCTGTTAGGGTTTGAAACTAATTTTCAGTTTTTCTTGGCATCTTTTTCATTGTAGAACTTAAGTTTGTGTTATTTATTATAGATTTATTTTATTTTGGTATTGAACTAACTTTTTGATCGATTGTGGAAGATGTAAATAGCGTCAGGGCTTTTATATTTTGATTTTCCCATGTTTTTCCCCATTTTACCCTGATAACTTTAAGTTATCATATCTAAGTTTTCTCAAGGTTTACAGAGATAGATTTTATTTTAAATTTACTTTGTGATTAGCGCGAGGCGATGGTATAAGTCGCTAAGGTGTTGGTTTCGAGGCCAAAAGGCATGTGTCGTTGGCATCCTTCTTTTTAAATTAATTGTTCCTAATGTAATGATGAAAATCAACTTGGAACCCAATAAAGATTAGAAAGTAGGGATAAAGCATTGTATATATACATATATTATTAAAAGATATTGCTAGCTGGTACAATCGCAAGCAACTTATTTGTCAAGTATGAAGAAATAAGATGCGTCGCGAGCAGAACAGAGAGCGCAGAGCCATTGTGTACATGGCTAAGTTGGTGCTTCCTTGTCGCGGCCGACGTCGTCGTAGCAGGCTGTACTCATAGGTCATTGTGGCGCTGAAAGGGAGTAACTTATAGGAGCATTGGGAATTACCAGTTTATTATTAGGGAGATAGCATAGAGGGCCGAGGGATCGTAGAGGCCGCCGTTAATTCTCCCAACGCCTGGCTGTTCTCTAGGGACGACGCGCGGTCTTAAGACTTCCTTCTCAAAGCTTCGCTCGCTCACTCGCATCGTCTCCTTCTTGCCTATTCTTCCCTTCTACAAGCTCCTCCTTGGCACTTGAATCGCTGCTGTTAATTAGTACCTACGACTTTAAACGGACATCTGTACGGCGCCTCCTTCTTGCGGTATCTGCGGAGAGAGCGCAAGCAAGCTGCCTACTGTTTCTTACCTACCGCCCGTAAACTTTGCTTATCGAAGCACTCCGTGAAATTCTCCTTCGGTTTTCTCCTTTCTCTCGCTGCTATGTTTATTGAACACTTTCAGTGTTCGCGCTTGAAATCTCAAATTATTATTGTTCATTCCAATTAAGTGACGCTATAGGTATCCAAGATAAAGTACATAATTTTTAATTTGAAATACATAATGGGAGGGCTGGATTCAATAAGATATAGTTATAGCTCTCGAAAACTTTTATGGTTTTTCATTTTTATTTTGAAAACTAATATTACGAGGATTAAATCATCGATTAGGCAAAAAGTAAATGTACGAAGTATGTTATAGTGAGCTCGATCGTAAATTTATCTACAAACTTTTTATTGTAGTACTAGAATAATACTTTTACAAGTATTCGAGCGCTAGCCCCCTTATTGAATCCGGTACTTCAATTATACATGTGTTAGATATATTAATGAATATTATAAATGATAATGAATCGACGGTCAATATTTTTTATCTATAAATTATTCAAAGGAGAATAGTTTAACTTAAACGTTAGATTCAGGATGATATGCGTATGTCAAGTTTAATCAGACTGACAGTCAGTTTAATTGAGCTCAATAACTGAAACAAGAATATGTAATTGATATTTTGAAGGTCTTAGATAAGTATACAGAGAAGTAAAAGAGCATTATTTCGTTTTTATTGAAATATAGCGTTATTATTCGGGAAAGATAAGCATTAATTTCTTTTCCTAAGAGAATTGGTAAAAGGTTCGTTTTTTCTCGGTAACGAAAACAAGAGCACATATCGCTAGAAACAGACGAAGGGAATGTCTGAAGGCACCCGATGGCTGTGTCGTCGATTCGTCTTCTCCGTTGTGCCGGTCGGCACTTTTCGCGGGCAGCATCCTTTGGAACGTTCTCCTGCGGCGCGCTATCCTTTCGACCCGTTATAAATGGAGCTGCGTCCACGGCGTATGTGTATCCATCCATCGAGCGGGCCGCAGATTGCCCCACTTCCCCTACTTCCGCCCCCCTGTAACCTCGATTTATCCATCGGTTTCCTCCTACGCGCGTCATTCATTTTCCATTCATTTATCATACGTGCACGCTCCATCACCTTTCTTCATCTTAATTCTTCTCTCCGTTTTCCGTTAACTGAAAATTTTGTAAAAGCAATTATTGTTATAATTATATAAGTACATATTTCATCCACAATAAATATTTTTATTTCAGTTATTTTGTATAAATATAGAATGGAACAAAATCGTGTTCTATAGTAAATTTATTAATATATTGATATACTTCTATTTGTAAAAAATAGTAATAGCTTGGCGAAGTACCTAAAGTGTAAACAGAGATTTAAACTTAATAAAATGACGAGTCTACTAAAATAAATTTCATGAAAGAAAATTTAAAATTCTACCTCAGCGTTGGAAACATAAAAAAGTCCTTAATCTCGAATATTTCTGCGGCGAGTAAGAAATCCGTAAAAAAGTGTGCCCGAAACACGCGCTCATCGCTCGGTGTTTTTTCAATTTAGGAATCTCCGCCAGGAACGCCGCACAAAATCCTGCGAGATGCAAAAGGTAATTAACGCCGCGGCTGCCTTGTCTAATTACATTTCTTTTTGCAAAAGAGCGGATAGCGTCGTCGCCGTTGCCGCCGTCGTTGTCGTCGTCGTCGTCGTCGTTGTAGAGCGGCGCTCGCGGTGCCTTCATCATTCTATCTTGATATTTCCTCGTTCTACGGACTCGCGGCGCACGAGGATTTGCCCTCGGCTAAAGGGAAGCAAAGCGGCAAAGGTGTGTATTTTCTGATGCTCGTCGTTCCTTTCATTTCATTTTAGACGACAACGAATGAGTGTGAGACTCAGGGCGCGCCGACTTTCATATAAAAGAGCTCAGGCAGGATAGCGCCCGGTTCTTCGGACGAGTGCGAGATCCGTCGCATTTTCATTAAGGCTCCTGATTTATCGGCGAGGTTAGCCGGCTCGGCCTTTCTTCCAGCCCCACTCGAAGTGCCGAGGTAAACGCTGCCGATGCCGAAAGGCCTTTCGGCATGTGAGAAATCCATTACACACGTCAGCTTTCTGCACACACCCACACGTGTAACGTGAACAAACGTTCTTCTCGGTCCATCCAAACCCGAACCCCTATTTCGTTTCGTGCTAATGTTTGTGCTTTGAATTCAAGAACTTTGCTTAACATTATTTACAGTGCTTAATATTTCGTATGTATCATTTATTTTCTCTTATTTCTTGAAATTGCTTTATTCGATGGTATTATGATATCATTTGCTGTCATGAAAGACGATATCGCATGAGCAATACCGTATATTCTTCTGCCTTTGACTTAAATTATACTTTGAGCTCAACGTATTAAATTATTAGCCTCACGCTTCTACTACATTTGTTTATGACTTTACCTATTATATAAATTCATATAAACATCAGGAATGTATAAATGTGAAGTAATAATTTGCATATGCATATATGTCCAATAAATAAAAGTAAAATAGTTTTAAAGAATTGAGTACGAGATTGAGGAAGAATGAATACGAAAGTTTGTAGTAATAACAGAGCAACATCCAGCATCCAGCATCTCTTACAAAGCGTCACGACACGCGTCACATCGCGAGTTTTCGTTAGTTCTCATTCCTCTTCCTCTGTTACTTTCGCGTGCCGAATAAAAAGTCAGGCTGTAGCCCGCGTGTCTCACCCGAGCCTTCGCCATAAGTCTGCCTTATAGATAAATATGCGGGCGTGCAGTGTGCGCGTTTACTATATACAGCATCAGCGTCAGTAGGAATGGGGGAGGAAACGGACAGACAGACAGCCAGATAGCGGAAGCGGACAGAAGTCGGCTTCCGATAGGGCACATTGTAAAAGAGAATGAGAGCAAATCATATGCTAAACGTCAGCACGATGTCTTTTCCTCCCTTATATCGTTTTCTGCGAATTCATTTTTGAATTAACTCTCAATGGCGGGTTAATATTATACATATGTACATATATATGTACACATGTACCTTCTGAGAGAAAATTGTTAATAAAATTATATTCATGTACTGCTAGAGGTATATAGTAGGTGCGTCACGCGTGTGGCACAATGTTGGTTTTTCGTTTATGGAAAAGTTTATTAAAGTGCATGGTCCTTTTTTCTCGGGTTATAAATGTTGATAAATATTTAATGTTCTCAGGGCTCGCGGTGTATTTTATCTTATGATGTAGACTCATAAAATTTTCAGAATTTTCTCTACGTTTTTCCAGCAAAAATTTATTTAAAAATTTAAATATTGTACCAGCGCGCGATACACGCGCAGTCTAAAGTGTAAATTTGTATTTAAAGAATAGTGGAAAGAGTGCGATGTAAAATATAAGCTGCGCAGGAAAAAGCTTTGGCGGGTACTGGTTGCGCCCACGCCAGTGTACAGCTAGTGGCAAAATCTATTATATTCTAAATGCAAAACTCTCGCTATTTACGGGCATGAAATTAAAAAACATTGCTTCACATAAGCCGGAACACGATGTTGTTGGCTTTCGGTTGAATTTGAAAGCGTTTGCCAATTAACAGAATGTACGAGCGCAAGGAGATATTTTTTCGCGAAATTACCGTCAAAAGAAGTAAGTGAGAAAAAAGGGTCAGCAAAAAGCGAGAAAATCGGGGGCGATTCTTTAGCCTGAGAATAAATAACGAGGGCTCGTCCGGAACGTGCGCGTCCACACGAGCTTTCCCTCTCTCTCTCTCCCCGTTTCTCGCGACGGGTGCGCACACACACAGCTCGCACACAGCTCGCACGCAGCCTCTCTCCCCGAGCATTTCTGGCCTGACCCCGAACACGGTAACAAGACAAAAACCGGGCGGGAGAACACATTTTAACGTCACAATTAAAAATATTATACATATATTATAGCCGAGCGAGGTCGACTTGTGTGTGCTTGCGAGCTTGCGTTGTACACGTAGGTAGGGAGGTATACGCCGCCGGTGGCTCGCGAGAGTGCAAGCTATACGTACGTAGCGGCGGCTGTGCGCGCCGGGCGCCTGTATAAAGCGGATGCTCATCTTTCTCCGACGTTTCTCATGCGCACGCCATAACGATCACAATGCAGGAGAGAAAGAGAAAGAAAGAGTGCGCGCGATACGAGCCCTATTATGCTCGCTGCCTCCGATCTTTTTTAGCCTCCCCTCGAGACGAGAGAGAGAGAGAGAGAGAGAGAGAGAGAGAGAGAGAGAGAGAGAGAGCCACCGTTGCCGCGCGGAGAAAGAGTAGAAGAGGGAGGGGGAGAGAGAGAACGAGAGAAAAAGCAGCGGCGACTCCTATGTGCGAAATCGCATTTCATTTTTGCCCCGTCCGCCAACCGGAATTCTCTCCAAGACCTTCCCTTTTACAAGATCGTAAAAATTAAATTATCCAAGTCGGGAGGAAAAAACATTTGAGCTGGGCGAGCCTTGATTTTTAATTACTACTTTAATTAAAAATCCCGCGGACTTTGAATTCCTAAATGATTGTCTTGACTCGAGGAAAACTGCTCCAGTAGTTGACCCAGCCCGAGTAAATAGGTGGAATAGTGGAAGGAAAAAAATATATGTGTTTGATACTTTTTTGCGTGAACCAGAAAAAATAAATGAAATTGCACGAATTTCGTGGTGGTGAGCTGCAGGAGATTTATTTTTTCCGCTTTGAGAAAATTTTAAATAATTCAAATGAGCATAAAGGAGGGAGAAAGCATAGCTTGAAACTACCTAGCTCCCGCACAAGTATAATATACGCATATAATTGTTATATAATATTACGCCTCTTCGCGAGCTCTTGTGTTCATGATGTATTATTAAAACGTGCCATACTTCTACAACGCCATCAGACAAGCTCGTGTTTAAACAATCGATTGTTCAGAGAATTGTAAAGGTCCCTAGAAATGTGTCACTTTCTCTCGGACAAGTGATTGATAGTATCTTCGACTAGCGTAAGGAGTAAAATATTGGCCGAGCGGAAGGGTTTTGCCGCGCGCTCATGCGGTGTGTACATAATTATTAATGGCTTTGTCGCGCGCCGCTAGAGCTTCTTGCGATTCATTGATTCGCGAGAGCGAGAGAGAGAGAGGGGGGGGGGTGAGAGAGAGAGAGAGAGAAACGAGGCAGTGGTAGTCGGCAAAACGTCGAGGTCCCCGATGACAAACGAGCGCGAGTTGGCAGCTCGATCGAGTATTGGCATTGGCAGTGTGTGTGTGTGTATGTATGTGGTGGAGGCAGACTCGCGGATATAAATGAATCGCGTCCCCGAGCTCGTATCTTACGGGAATACAAAACATTAATAGACAGATAGGTACGTTGCCGCGGATGGGAACAAATGGCATGTGTTCGTACGATCGATTTATTTCATCGGGTTCCCGCTGACAAACGTTTCTTTCGCATCGACTGTGTCGTGCGGGGCTACTAATGCGTTAAAGCACCGCGAGCCTCTGTATATTCGCTCTCCTATCCACTCGCGGCTCCCTCAGAAAAATACAATTATTTTATTATTTCCGGTTCTGTTTTGCTATTTAATATATTCTTTATTCTTTATTCTTTATTCTTTATTCTTTATTCTTATATATACATATATATTTAAAATCATTCAGATTGCTTTTGAAAATTATTTTTCATTTAGTTTAAAGAGAGATATTTAATCATAGCAGATTCTTATACAAATAGATGTTTAAGTTTGTTAAATTGTATTTAGATCGACAAAATTTATATCATTAATTATTTTAATGAATTTGTCTTACGAATTTCGTAAATATTTATGATTAAAAAGTATGTCTTTATTTTTTTCATGTCTTATAAAAACTATAATAATTCAATTGTTTTCAAGCAGGAAAGATGGGATAACTGAGGAAGAAAGCAACACCTTTATTAAAACGACGAAATAATTATAAATGTCTTTATAGAGGTACCGTTAATATGCACTTTATAAATAAATTGTTGAATAAAGAAGTATTGATCAAGTTAAAAAACATACTGCACATTTTCCTATAGGCTTAAAAAATAATTTAAAAATACGTTGCGTACCTTGATAATAGCACCATAGTTCAATAAAGATCCTTGAAATTACAGCTCTGCTTTGTGTGACGGAGTTTTTTTCTCGCTAATCTACCAAATTGAGGTTTGCCATCGTATAAATATACTTGGTGCAGCGTATTTTTTGAGTCCGCGACTATTCACATAAACATCTTCTGAAAACTCCGTAAGTTAGCGAGGGGTTGGGGTAGTGGGTGAGAGCTAGGATCGAAATTTCGAGTATTCGCGATAATAAGTATCGTCCGCGCACTTTGAATTCCAGGAGAAAGCGGGGGATGGCGGCGCTGTTGGTATAGACTAGTCGGCGGCACCGACGAATCGCGCCCGGCTATTTTGCATAATGATCGCAATTACTATTACCCCATAAGGTCGGCAATCTATAAAGCAGAGCTGAAAAGCGTCGATGCATCGGCGACACGACAAAGTCCCGTTAAAATTCCTGCCGCTGTGGTGCAGGGCTGTGCATTCGCTGAAAAGTGCAGGTGAATCGAGGGAGGGCGAGCACACAGTCCTTATAAAGCCTTGGAGTTGGGCGGTCGGAGGCGATATTCGAACGGCCGGAATGAGCGAAATGACTTCGGTCGGTACTGCAGTCCGGGCCGGTAAGACATCGAAGGGTTGCTTCTAGCACGCCTTATTATCGACTGGAAAACTGCTTTAGCTCGAGCTTCGCAATAGGAAAGGGGTAGAGGTCTGACGTCGCTGCCGCATAATGCCACACCACTGCTACGCGTTCGTGTCGTATTTGCGCAGGAACATCTTCCTTTTAGGTTCTCTGAATGTTTTCTTGTTTGATTTTCAAGTTTTTGGCGATAAAAGTGAATTTATTAAATTAATTAGCTATCATATTAGATGTGATCTAGGTTGCCATCTATTTTCTATTTTTTGCGCACTATACGTAGTCTTAAATTTGTGTCGACCATAATACTTTATTCAAAAAAGCTAATATTCGATGAAAAATCAATTTTTATTCCATAATTTTTAATAAATTCTAGCGTAATATCCAGAAGTCCAAAATTGAAATCAAGTTTCTCTCCGTTGAAAAATAATCCACATCGACATACTTTTGCCACAGATTTTGGTATTTTAGAAAAGTAAACAAAACTGATAATTTTTTTAACATCCTTCAAGTTTAACTATATAAATTGACGAGAATTAAAGAGAATACTAATCTTGGAAAAAAATGTTTCTATTCGCCAAGAATCTGTTGGTAAATTTTAGAATCTCTGGATATAAATGGAACGATTAAAAGTATACTTTGCGACGGCTGGTGCATCGTAAAAAACGTCAGTTTATCTCATAACACAACACACGCGGCGGAGAAATATGTAACAAAAAGTTTTTCCAATGAATTGTTCTTGCCTAAGGACTATCGTGGCTAGTGATATCAGCCGACGAGTATAAAAATGTCAGCCTCAGCCCCGGCATATATATCAGAGGCGTAAATACATTTGCTGCATTTATAGCGCTTTAGCGTGATCGCCCCGGCAGCGGATTATCGGTTTGCCAGCGACAATGTACGATTGTTCGTTATATGCATGTACAGATATATACACAATATATACGTATACACATAGTCGGAACTCCGAGGGAGCCTATATATACGAAGTGACTCTTGCATCGAGATTCCGTGGGCGAACTCGAGTGATTTAAAAAGCACATATATTTAATTAAAGTAGCCCTAGTGGCACCGTACGACGTGTAAGTTCAGTGCAAACTCGCGCTTGTAATCGCGATTCATCACGTTCTCATTAGTCTTTCTCTCCCTCCCTCTCTCTCTCTCTCTCTCACTCTCCCGTATAGCGAGTCCGAGCGCAAAAGACAAAGAGGGCGAAAAAGAAGGAGTTTTGCGCGCTTGCACGCGCGGCCAATGAAAATGAGTCTTTGTGGCGCGCGGGCGATATCGGCCCCAATCGTATATGGCTTGCTAGAATGAAAGAGCGAGAGAGAGAGAGAGAGAGAGAGAA
>UELU01121590.1:0-13259 GCA_900490025.1 Megastigmus dorsalis | reverse complement strand
GGGGGGGGGGGGGTCGAAAGCAGAGGGATCGAAGGGTCGTTTTGCAGGTAGGCACGTATCGCCGCAATGTGCATGTTTCGTGCGCTATCGTCCGACGAGATCGGATATCTTGGGAATTTGCATAAAAATCTATACACTCGCGCGTCCCGAGTTACCTTCCGCGCTTTTTCATCCCTCTGCCTTTGGCTGTGGGCAGTGAAAGCTTGAATCGCCGACTCCGTTAAATCCGGACTTTTGGTTAACTTTGTACAGCTGGCTTCGATTGTCTTTTGCTGATGGTTTTAATAAAATAAGAGTTCGTCGAACAAAATTTTTAATCGTATAAAATTTTTGGGTCCTCTCTATCTAAAATGGCTACTTTATTTTAATTATATTTGTTTATTTTTTTATATAGATGGAGTACACGTTACTCTTACATTTTCTTTCCGTAAGTTATTCATACCTTTAATGAAAACTTATGTTGCCTTGAAGAAAAATCGTACTGTATCTTTCTGACGAGCACGCGAGATAGTACTAGGGCTAAACGCGTTTATATAGGTATATAGGTATCCTCTTTTATTTTTCAAATCTTCAAAATTTTAAATCATTCCTCGCTATTGCTTCTTTTCACATTACGTATAAAGCATAAGTCTTATTCTAAGTTTTTATTGTATAGCAAATTGAAGCGTATCTCGCTTGACCATTCTTATATTTATGCACTTCTAGACAAAAAAAACTATAAGATGGTATAATTTTATAGTTATGGGTGTTATAATCACTATATAGAAGTTAAGAAAAATAGAATTTTAAATTACATGAAAGTGAATTATACATCGTAAGGATTGGAAATAATAAAATAGCAATGTTTCACGTTAACGATGCATCAAAATATTAAAGTGAAAATGAGACACATGATGGTGAAACCAACATTTGCTTACAACAATATTCTTTGTGATTTCGGAGCTCGACAAACTCTCGATGAAGTGGCACTGAGAATTGCGGCACAGCCTGAGAAGCCTAAACTCGAGTCGCAAGGCCTAACAACAATCCGAACTTGTGTCGACGAGCTAAAAAGAGTCTTCCTACACGTCTTTGCCTCTCATCCGCCTTCCAACTCGAGCCGCAACGCACACACACCCTCGCGCAGGAACAATTTCTCGAATCATTCTCTCCTTGGCTCGCTATATTCACGCGCGCATTCAAAGTAGCTGGATAGCTCCGCACGTGTAAACATCGCGCTCATCGTGTGGGTGCGTGCGTGTATGTGTGTGTCTGTCTGCTAACTGGGCGCCGGGGCGTCTCTGTTGTGGGTAGGCATTTAATTAGGCGCTCGCTCGCGCTTTCGAGATCCGCGCAGCTTGAGTCAACTGCTAGGTACGGGGCCGAGCGAGGAGCCCCTAAGTGTGGGTGAGCACCGCCGCCGCCGTCTACGAGGAGGACAACGACGACTGTAGCAGGCACACAAACCCTCGCCCCGATCCAAGATGGATCTGCTCCGCGTTCTCGGCTAACCGACGTCACCGCCGCCGCCGCGCGCTAGCGCAAACCTCCCGAGATGCCGATGACGACCGACAGAGACAACTAACCCTTGTGCAGTGCTTCTCTGACTTATTCGACAACCTGTACTTCTCGCGCTTTGGGTCTTGAAAGTGTTTAAGATCACTCTATGAATATCTAAAACTAATATGTTTTGTTAAATGCAGGGCCCATTTCTCTATTTTCTTTAAAATTTAAAATTTTATGTGAATGTTGTAATATTCCTTCAAAGACTGATACATATTATTTTGAAAATATGTAAAATATGCAAATAGGATGCATAAGTAAAATGCTAAACTTTTTGAACATTGGTAAACATGAAACAAAAAAAAATAAATAAACATCGATTCCCATTCCACCATAAAATTGAAACTGCTTGTATCCCGCGATTTTACACCTCCTCAGCCATTCACTGGCGCAGCAAACGCGCGTTACATATTTATCGAAAGCTCGCTACCCTCGATATCCGCTGACATTTGCGAAATCGAGTCGTATTCAATTTTAAAACACCCGGTTCTCAAGGTACAAGGGAGGAAAGAATATACACGTATACAGTCGGATACTCGCTTTATCTGGAGGTAAATGAGGTGCGATAAGTCAGGCCATACCGCACTGCTGCATACGGAAAGAGGCTCGCTTTGTCTTTCCCCGAGCCACGAAGCCGGTGGCAAAAAAGAAAAAGAAAGAAGACTCTTTTGCTCTCAGCCGAACGGATATTTCGCGATTTAAGATCAGCCGAGAGGGATGTATATTTCAATCCGCTCACTCGGCTGAATAATTGAAGGGAAGAAAATGGTCGAGAGCAGAGCGTAGCGGCGGGGGCCAATCGAGGCGAACCAATTACGCGGGTCTTTGAAAATTTTCTTTCAGTCCGCGGGCGAGAGAGCTGTTTAAAAAAAAACTGGGAAAAGAAAAAAGACTCGCACGGAAAAGCGAAAGAGAAAGAATTACATTTAGAAGAGTCGGGGGCTCTCTCTCTCTCACTCTCTCTCTCTCTCTCGTTCTCTCTCGGTTTAGCAGAGGAGAGCTGGCGCGGCGGTATCGGCCGGACGGCCTCAATACCCTCGATACAAAATTCTTTTCAGGAGCTCAACCAGCCCTGAAAGCCTATAGGAAATATGTGAAAAGGCGTTGCAGCAGTAGCAGTAGCGGCAGCGGCGCCCGGATTCCCAGAGCCTGTGTGTGCACAGGCCTTTCTGAATGTAACGGAATAGCGTTTGCAAGGCGCCTATAAGCCCCGGCTCGTAATGAAACATAAATTATTCAATCGAAATCAGCCGCGGACCTGCTCACTCTTCCCTTTCTCTCTTGTACACACTGTGCTGCTTCTCTTTCTCACTCTTCAGTCGAAGCGCCGCTGTGTGCGGCTCTCTTGTGCAGTTCTCCGACCTCCGCGAGTGAGTGTTTTTACCAAAACCGGCCTTTAAAAATGCTCACCCCTCCACCCTCCCTCCTTCGTCGGCCTTATACTCTCTCGCTCGCGCTTTCTCTCTCTTTCTCGCTCCCTCTCTTTCTCTTCTCTCGCTCATCCGAAAGAGAGCGTGTGGCAGTATAGAAAGCAAAGAGCGCGTATTCGAGATCGCGTCCAGTCTCCTGGCCGATTGAGCGAAGCTACTGCTGCTGCTGCTTCTCTCCTTCCCTCTTGGTCCAACTGCTCGGAAAAAAGAACACCGCTACCGTCGTTACAAAAGGACCGAGGATCCTGTACTATTACAGGAGTTTTTAGCTTTACACAGGCAGAATACTGCTTCAATTGAGGAATCGCGTATAATTACAAATTCCCGGAAAGAAATGAGAAGCCTGGGTCTCTTACTCAGACAAAGGAGCTTAACAGGTACTTTGTTGGTGTATCGGTATCTCTTTAAATTGACTAAAAGATACTAGACTAATTTTTGGGAATTTTATTACGTATTTACAAGCTGCGATTATGAGTACTATCACTTGAATTATTAATAAGTGCAATTTGGTTTTATCTTACTCGCTCCTTTTCTTTCACACACTCACACATACACAGGGCAGCGGCCCCTTTCATTCACCGTCCAATAGAAAATTACTCGTTTATGGACCTCGCACCCCTATACGCTCTCTTCTTCTCTTTGACCGGCCTGGATAAAAAGGCTCTTATTGTCCCGCTGGTATATAATGAGCTCGGTAGAGCCGTTCGATAAGCATCGATGAATTATCAATTCGTCGATAATTGAATTCTCGGGAGCGTTCGGATAAAAAACCGAGGGGGTTCGAGAGGGTGTGCGACACTCGTTGTGTACTTTCAATGGGATAGCCTGCGAAAATTGACGGGTTCGAAATTTGTCGTGAAAAGTCGAAAATCGAGGGTTGCATTATTAATCAGCTCACCTTACATCTCGCTCGATCGCTCTCGTTTTACGCGACCCTCCCCAACTTCGACGATAGTCAAAAGAAGAGACGGAGCTATCGTTTCTGAGTACTCATTTGGCAAACTTTCCTTCTTTCTCTCTCTCCCTCTCTCTCCGTCTCTCTCCCTCTCTCTGTGTCTTTCTGTCTCTTGCTTTCGTGTACTCGAAGCGCCGAAGCCCGTCAATATTTTATAATACGAGCGAGCATCGCGAATTCGAGTATATAGGGGAGTGTATAACTTATGCGTTGCTTCTCCTCCTTCCACCATCTCGATGCCTAGCGTTTTGCGCGAGATATTGTTTCGGGAGAGGGCGGCGGAAATTGATAGGGAGAGGCCCTGTGTATTCGCGTGCCATTACGAAGGACAGAGAGAAAGTGGAAGAGGAGACAAAGGAAGGACGCCGCCGCCGCCGCCGCCGCCGCCGCCGCTGCCGCGCTTTTTAATTTAACGTGAGTCAATAATTTAAGGCGAACTCCTCTGATTTCTCACTCGCGTTCCTCCACGCTCACCGTCAGACATTAACGTTCTTATCGAAGTTTGCATTTCCCCTGCTCTGTGCGCCCCGATGAATTTTTCCATAAGCTCGACGTACGCTTTTAAAATTAGGTATGTGCCGGCGGAATTTTTTACTCAGCCTCGTTCGCCAGACATTCCTTTTTACTCTGATAATTATTACTCGTGAAGAGTGGAAAAATCAAAGATGAGAGGTTATTTTTTAATAGTTGCAGATTCTGTTGGTAACTATAATACTGGATAATAAAAACAGTGGTACACTGTTATTGACAGTAGAATTTTTATTACAAATTCTAATCCAAACGTGTAATAAAAAAGTAATCCCTTGTGATGTTTGATCATAAGTGCTATACTGCTTTGGTACACAGTCTCAACGTTACTTTGAGGATATTCGTATTTTACGTGATATTTTGCCCAGTGCATACGAATCTATAGTTATTCTAACTAACTCAAATCTTTAAACTGACATTGAATACAATACGTGATATTAGATATAACACTAATACTACAAAATATTACTACTTTATCATCATATTCTAGAGAAAAAATCATTCAATTATAACGTGTGAAGTTGATGCGTATACCGTTTATGAATTTTTTTTTTATTTAGCTTCTTAAATCTTATGAGGTTTATTTTTGCTACAAGTATTTACATTGATATACAAAGTATACAGAATTTGCAGTACGCTTTATAATGTATAATAATATAACAATAATCTTATTATACTTTTATATTACATTCTTTAAGAAATGTGAAAGTACAGTGGTATGCTTTTACAATTGGTTCTGCAACGGACATTTCTATATCCATTGCAGGTAAGGTAAAGTTAAGTTTGCGCAATGATTTGATTAGCTTTAATCATTGATGGTTGTAGAGTTTACATTGCTAAATAACATGGTTAAGATCTTCGCTTTCGAAATTACATTTACAGGCCGAATTTGTTATGTTTATACGACTAAGAGAGGCTGAATATTGTTACCGTATTACCGCAGTGTTTAAATAACTTTATATGCATAAATCTGCAATATGCAGGAGTTTGAAAAATGGTGTTTGTCGTGTCGCATCATCTCCTAATGTATGCACATTTTTATTGTTTATACATATTCCTGTTTATATTATGCGCTTATATACGTGGTTTGTTCGCACGATAGAACGCGTCTAAAATTACCCGCACACAGCAAATGATAGTTTGAATCGTAAGGAAGTTTCGTTGGCGGGGCAATGGAAGAAAAAAAAATACAGTGTGCAGAGAGAAAGAGGTGTTGGCTAGAAAAGTCCGATATGCGTGTCGGGCCGTATATGCAGTAGCGAGACAAAAGAACGAGTGCCAGGGCGATTGCACATAGAGCAGCTGTTTGGGTGTGAAACGTAGTATTAATTTGAAATATGTGCCGCACTGGTTATTAAAGAAATTTGCATATACAAGGGCGCGAAGGTGCGCGAACGCGCGCGCGGAGTCTCGAACGTAGGAAACGGCCATCGTCCGATCGTTCGCTTAAATAATGTTGGTTTTTTTCTCGCAGCTGCTCTACAGTAGCAGCGGCAGCAGCAGCGATCGATGCGCTTAAGAGCCATTCGTGCACACTTACACTTGAAAGTATAACGACCGAAATTAATTTGAACAATACACATTCCAGTTTATTTTCTTTTTAAAGGACTATATAGGTACAGTGCTCGCCGGACGATACATCGCAGGGCTTGAATCAGCTGCGGCGGCGCGAGCTGCAGTTGCACGCGTGGGGGTGCAGGCCAACCGGTGGCTTTGATTACTCGTTATCGGACTAACTCCAGCGTCGTCTGGTATCTGATAAAGGTCGCTCGCGAGCTCTCGGGTAATTATTAATCATAGGTCGCCCAAGCATATAACGATCCATCCGACGTCTTATCTCGGCCGCTGGTCGAGTGATGTATGCGTACTAGCTTGTACGGAGCTCGAGGAACTTGGGCAGGCGAAATAAGGAAGAAACAGCAATGGGTATGCGATGGAAGAAAGGTAATGGAAGGGAATAATGTTCTCCTTTTTCAATAACTGAAGCGATTATTCGATCGATAATGTAAGATTTATCTTCACGTGGTAAGAAGTTTATGGTATAACAGTACTTGCAGACACTTATGTAAAAAACAAGGACTTTATAAGTACATCTTTGCTATACCGATTTCTTACCACCTATATATTACAAACACTATGAAGAATCATTATTGTAGGTGCAAACATCATTAATTCTACAGTCTTTTATATCTGCGTGTACGTAATCTATAGTAATTAAACCAGTATAGAATTATTCTTAGTAATTCAAAGAGATTTCTGTCTATCTTTTTTATTCTTACATCCATAGTAAAGCATATAATACACTTTACGTAAAACTGCGAAATTTATCTACACAAAGTGTCGCGATGGATGCGTACGATATAAACGGCTGCTCCGCAAAAATAATGGAATAGGAGGCGTGGAAGGGAAGGAGGGAGGGATGGAGACAATTTCTATACAAAGGCAGTCATGTAAATTCAGTGAAGGCTCCATAGTCGCCCCGGCGAAACGCACTTCATAATAATTTAATATCCCATGGAAAATTGATCCGGTTTATTGACTTTTGTGAAAGGCGTAATTCAAGCTTCTGACATCAAATAACCTTCTAATAACTTTCTAATAACCTCCGCTCGCTTGCGGCCCCCGTCTCTCTCTCTCTCTCTCTCTCGCGCGCGCGCTCTTTCTCTGTCTCTCTGCGCAATCCTCGTTCCCCGGGTACGTTGGGTGTCAGCGGCGAGGTGACGCGCCGGGCTCGGGACTTGATCGAACAATAAAGCGAAAGCATAAAGTACCGATAACCGAGTTGACGCGGCCGTGGGAGGCGGTAAAAGGGCTTCTATACGGATGGAGCTGCGATGCATAGGCGCGCCAGCGCCGCCGCCGTTAGCCATTAAAAGCGAAAGGAGTGTATGTGCGAGTTCGAGCGGCGGGCGGCGCGATCGTCGCTATTATAATCCTATATACATCATCACGCATACAATCCTGACAGACACGGGGAGTAAGGATAAAAGTCGCTCGGCGGGGTGTATTCGGAATCGAATGGCGATATTGCGGCGCGCGATCGAAGCCGGCGATATACCAGCTGCGATCACGCGGCGATGGGAGTAGAGCGGCGGTGCGGGTGAATGTAAAATTTTTATGCGGAAGATGGACGTTATCTTTGCGAATACATCGGAGCGCGATAACAACTGCGCGACTTTTCATCAACTCCCTCTCTCTCTCTCTCTCCCCCTTTATGTATGACCGAGCGATGAACTCGACAATTAATGTATCGACTCTGTGGTGTGCCGCGCGAATATATACATATACACCGTACACAGGTTGTATATATCGTTGCTAAGCAATTTACAGCGGCAAACATCGGTTCTCGCGCTCTCTCTCTATAGAGCTGTTTATTTGGGGCTCGTCGATAAGGCAAATACAGGCCGCCAGAAGCACTGATCTATAGTGATTTGTCGGTTTACGTATTTATGAATCGTTGGTAGCGGCGGAATAGCGGCGCGCATACGTATACGAGTGGCTGCTCGGGAATTCGCGTGAATAAAATCGAGGTTACGGGAGTTAGGGGTATATATATATGTATATATACGTTCGCTCGACTGAGCCTCTCTCTCTCTACTCTCTACTCTATCCTCTTCGACCGCGATTCGAATTCCTGATGTTGAGCGAAGAGCTATGTCGAGGATTCCGATAGTATGCGTCGCTCTCCACCCTGCGCACGTACATATATATATATATGCGTGTGTGTGTATATGTAAGACGAGCGCGGAAGATTCCTTCTTACGAACGCTGCAGTGGGGTATGTTTATAAGAACGTGGAATTCGATATTACAACGTTATTCAATTCAAGAGATGCTCTTTTCGTCGTATCATGCCGAAGCTTCCTCTTCTCTTGATAAGTAATCTGGTATTGAGTGCTGCGTCGAGGGGAGCGCATTCAAATACAATCAGATTTCTGTATACCTCTTGTGAAAAGCATATCATTATTTTGATGGTTGCAATAATATTATTTTGACCAATTGGTAATTATCAAATGTTAGATACTTGGTCAATTGATGAGCGACAAGAATAATATGTTTTTAATCGTTTATCACCTGAGAGCTTGAAATTTTTTCAGACCATTTATAAGGCACTAGTTTACACAGTTTCTGTTTATGTATCCAAGTTTTGCTTGCTTATTAAGTAGCGCAGGAAGAATCGTAGTCATAAAATATATATGCAAGAAATCTTATTTTCAGAAAAATGGTCTCCAAAGCTCAGTTAATTACCAGCGATACAGGTAACCATTCCTGAATCTAATAATACATTATTGTGCTAGTGAAAAGTTTTCAGCCTAACGTAAAAGTTAGCAGCAGCAGCAGCAGTTGAGCCTCAGCCAGAGAGAGAGAGAGAGAGAGAGAGAGAGAGTGGGAGTGCGCGCGCGTGTATCTCGTGTTGACGCGTGAACAGGGAAATCAAGGAAGTTTTCGACATTAAAATTGTGATTAGAAACGGCCGGGGATTACCCGCTAGGAGTGTGCGCTACGTATATATACGAAAGTCGGGACAGGAGCGGCGACGGGGAGTGCGAAGGATGTGGGTGGGTGGGTGGATGGCAGTTGAAGGAGGCGCAGCTTATCGAAGGACGTCGTGACGCTCGTCTCTCGATGGGGTGGTTACGTTTTACGAGGCTTCTTCGAGGAAATTCCGTGGGACTAGTGGAGCGCGGCGCGACTACTCGCGAAATAGAGTGAGAGAGGGACCGCGCGCGCACCGGCGGCTCGTTACGAGGGCGAACCTGTTAGAATAAAGTGCGATTAGGACGATAGTTATGGCGTTTTGTATTATAATTCGAGCTTGCGAGAGCGAGGGTTACCTTATACTCTTGCTCTTGCTCTCGCTTCCTTCCCTCACCTCCCCCCCTCTCTCTCTCTCTTTCTCTCTCTCTCTCTCTCTCTCTCTCTCACTCTCTTAGCTGGTTCGTTAAAGCCTCGCCAAGTTGAAGGCGAGTGTGAGACGTCTTAGGCTCGAGATTGTGTCTCTGCTCTTGTGAATCACGCGATCACGTACTTCAATACCTGTCGCGAACATAAATCCAGATAATATTGCCCCTTTTTGGTATGTCTCTCTGGGGTGAGCTTCGTTTTCTTTTACAAATGACTATAGAAAAGTATTATAGAAAATACATTTCATTGAATTCAGTTTTTTGAAAATAATGTACTGTTCGTTAGTAATATTATCATAAAAGTATACACTGTTCCTCAACAACAAAAAATGTTAAACATCACATATTTATCTTTGTATTATGAAAAGAAATAAGTTGATTTTTTTTTACATAATATTGCTTTATATTTTTCGTACCAAACGATTTGAGTAAGGTCCACATCCCTTGTTGCGATTGATTTTTACATTACAGTTTTACTTCTCGCATACGAGGAAAAAAATACAAAATATACAAAAAAAACTTTTACATTCATTACATGGTAAGAATGGTATCCTCCGGTGTCGCTCAAAGTTGGGTTTCGAATTAATCCGATCGAAAGTCAAAGATCGTAAAGCGAAGTTAAGAAAGCAGCAGCAGCAGCAGCAGCAGCAGCAGTGGAGAGGAGTCGGTGCTGTAGTTTAGGGGCGAGAGGAGCTAAAATGCGGGTCGACTCTCTAACGAGAGAAGGTCCAATCGAAGTTTGCAGCGGGAGAGAAGTTAATCGATTGATCTCTCTGTTGGCCCTGGCGCAATCCAGAGTCTCGCGAGAATCGTGAACAGGAGCGAGCGAGAGAGTGGGTAGCTGATAGCCACTCGCTGCTGCCCGTATTTGATTGTTTAATTAGTAAGATGACCCCGGCATTTCCCGGCGGAGCGTCTCGAGGAGAGGACGCCGCGCGGCTGTTCCTTTTCGGCGAGCTAGAGGAGGCCTTGGCTGCAAGGAGTAGAGCGCGCGCTACGTAGTAGGCTACGCGAGGGTGGGGTATGTATACTACGTCGGGCCGAGTAGCGCAAGAGGGATTCACCTCGAAGACGCGCGGAGGAGCGAGCCAAGCTGCAAGCGAGAGCGAGAGAGTGAGGGAATGAGTGAGAGAGAGAGAGAAGGAAGCAAGAGAGACAACTCCAAAGAGACGAGAAGAGGCTGGATTTCTCCTGTATAGGGGTATTAATCCCTACCCTCAATTACCCTTTGTCTTGGGCACAGGTTGGTCCACTTGTTAAGACACCGCCACTGTTTGTCTTGAGGAGGCAGCCGCGCGTCTCTCACCCCTTTCTTTCTCTGCTGCTGCTGCTGCTGCTGCTGCTGCTGTACTGCTTTACTGTTCTATACTGCTTCTTCGAGCTGCCGCTAAGGCAGTGCATATAGAGATGTAGATGTGCGTGGAAGAGTGAGAGTGAGAGGGTGAGCGGAGCAGAGCAGAGCAGAGAAGAGCGCCTCCGTAACCGCGGAGACGAACTACCACGGCGTAGACTACTGATCGTTGCGGTCCCGTATTCGCTCTGCAGACTGATTTCTGCCTCGGCCTCTCTGCCCCCACCGCTTGCAACCTTGCGAATAAAGCATCCTTCTGCAATCTGCGACTCTGGTTCAACAATCTCGGAGAATTGCTTATTTTTTCAAATTATTAGGCATTACAGGTATCAGGGGAGTCAATAATTAGCGCTCAGTTGTATGGAAAGAACAATACTCTAACGCGATAAATCGTATACTGCGACTATTTAAATTCAAGATTGTGTGAGCTAACTAAATCTGATAATATTTTTCCTCTATGCCTTATTTAATAATTTAAAACAATTAAAATGATCAAATTTTGTTAATTTTATGTTCCTGACAAATCCTTTGTTATAATACTGAAAATATTCCAAACCAACTCCATCATTCGAACTAAATCATTCGCAATCAGATCATCTTCTTTAACTTAACCAATCCTCAATTTTTCGGTGCACTCGGTGCACGTGCCTATCAAAAAACGTAAATACATAATTATACGGCGATTACAGCAAAGATGTAAACACGGCGAATGACGTCGGTTAGGGGGCCACGAGCGAAAATACAGAGAGAAAGAGCCGCGCGGGCGCGCGCGAGGAGTAGGAAAAAAAACGAGAAGAGCGAGGGGTTTAACAGAATCGAAAAGGGAGGGCACGATAACCCGCGCGAAATGCCGTGTAAACATTTGCAATGGATTTGCGAGCTATTCAAACGGTTAAATTCTCTTAAGAATTTGGTTTGTATAGGGGCGTGCTGACGGCACCCTCGACTCCTTAAGGCGGTAGTCTCAGCAGCGCCTTATATTTCTCTCTCTCGCTCTCATGCTCTCCCCATACCCCTGACCGACGACTACGCCTCTTTCTCTCGCCCTTTGTATTTCCAACAATTGATATTCTTCACTGTGCAATGAAACAGATTTTGCCTCCACCTCCTCCTACTCGGAGTCGCTGTTGCCGGCCGTCGCGGAGACTGTCGTTGCGCGCACAGCGCAATGTCGAACAAACAATACCGAGCCGAGTAAAATCCAAGAAACCACCAAAGCTCTCGGCTCTCTCTGGATCTTTCTCTCTCTAGCTCTCTATCTCTCTCTCTTTGCTTTTCTTAGCTCTCCTCGGCCAGAATCGCGCGTATCGAGTTTCCCATCTTGGCTTGACGCCGATTTGTTCGCCGAGACGTTATGCTTTCTACTGCTTGCGGAGCACTTTAAATTTTCAGAACCATTCGGCAGCGTTCGCTTCTTTTTCTTCTTTTATGGGCAATCAAATTAGTTTGATGTTTCAAAATGTAAATCTAGGACCATAGATTTGGCATAATATAAAAATTTTTAATTTTCTGTAGCTTTTACTAGTTGGATGAAAAACTTGGGTAATGATAAAAACGTGGATAGTTTAAGAGAGGCCATTCATTAAGTTTTAACTTTTCTTTTGACTGAACCGTTATTAAAATCTCAAATCACCAAGTAACCTCTTTGAAACTTGGGTCAAGTGCGAAGCTGAATTAAAATATCAAACTGCTAATATCTTATTAAAAGTACGTATCACGTTTTTGATTATCTTTATAAATTACAAGGATTTCGCAGACTCGAAGCACACGTGTCTGCGTGTCTGTGTACGTGGGTGTGTGTGTGAAAATGAGAAAATGCATTTTGATTTGCGGTTGCAAAATTCCAAAAGGGTCTCGCGGCCGCTGCCAAAGACGATTTTAAATACGGACGCGGAGGTAAAGGGAACTGAATTCCCGCTAGCCAAAGTTGAAATATGCACCGGCAAAGCAAAGGAATATGGCTTATTTGCGTGCCCGAAAGTTTCTGGCAACCGCCGCGCGAGGGTCGGGCGCGGCCGGGCGCAAGCCTCCGTTATTAACGATTACTCAGCTACGGATTTTTTCACTAAAATCTCCGACCTCCCATCTCTGCTTACATATATATATATACACATGTATGTATGATATATATCGCGAGAGAGAAGGCAATGCGTCATCAAACTGAAAATTCGCCGGCGATCAAAGCATCGGAGGCAAACTTTTTCTCGACTCAATGCGACCGAAGAGGACCGAGTAAAGGAAACTGCGAACTAAATTTTATTTGGGAATGAAAAATCGGATAAATCGCCGCAAGTGCGCGCAGCAGCAGCAGCAGCGAGAATAGCCCGCGTCCAAGAGAGCTGCGAGAGCTCAATTTAATTCTCGGTCCGCTTAATCGCTCGGAGCAACGAACCGGTAGAATGGAGGATAGCGTTCGCGCTGTTTACGAGTTTGCTGGTTGACCTCGGAAGTATAACTCTCCACGCGGTTGCTCCTCAATCTTGTCCTGCAAACCCATCGCATCGTTGGCATAACTTTCAAAGAAGACCTTCCCACCCCCCACCCCCACCC
>UELU01121589.1:0-13022 GCA_900490025.1 Megastigmus dorsalis | reverse complement strand
TGGTAATTTCGGCCTCGCTAGGCAAAAAAATAGTATACACACCATGGGAAGTAAACAAGAATGCTTCAGATCGCATGGAAATTGTCACCCGAGCCGAAGGCGAGGCGAAGGCGACCATTCTTACTTTTCCTCCCTGGATGTGTAATGTACTATTTACTGGACTGTCTAAGTGTTTTTCTTCCTAGTGGCGTTAGTCTAGACGCTAGGTATGATTTCGTGGCCGATTGAAGCCTAGTATTTGAGAAGGTGTTCTTTATGTTTTTTTTCCTCCTGAACACGTATCTTTTGGTTGCGATTCCGTAAAATGGTCAGATCAATAGTTATTAAAAATTAAAATGTTGAAACTATTGAAACTTAAAGCGGCTAACATATTGCAGCTAGAGACTTCCGACATGTGTGCAAACTTTTTTTTTATCAAAAAATAAGTGCTACCGGATTTTTTAAAATATCTCTATTCGTTCCAGAGATATGCGTTTTGCGGCCTTAGCGTCACTCAGAAAATCGTCTGTAACCTTTTTTCTATACAATATAATGAGTCTTATAACGTCTCATTTTTAAGAGTATATCTGGCACTATTGATATTTATTAATAAAGTTATCGAATTATTATAAATATCAATTTGGTGCTTGATCAAACTGAATTTATTTTAAAAATAATTCGTATTATCCAGATTTATGTTAAATTTTGCACTTTTAAACTTCTACAAAAGTTATTCAAACCTACTCAGAAATATTCAGTAAGTATTAAAGAGTAACCTCCTTTTGGAATTTGAACAAAATTTAATAATGTGTGTGTAGCATACAGAACAATCCTCGTTACAGAATGCAAGTGTATGCTCCTTACACGCGATTCGCATTATATTATATAAAAAAAAAAGTTACAGCCAATTTACTGAGTGATGCTAATGCCGCAAAAACATTCTTAAAACAATTCAAATGAGTGAATCTCAGGAACGAATAGACATTTTTAAAAATCCGGTTACATTTTATTCCTCATTAAAAAAGAGAAGTTTTGACACTTGTCGGATGTCTCTAGCTGCAATATATTAGCCGCTAGAGCTTTTTAAACATTTATATTGTTAATAACAATTGATCTATGTACGGAATTCCGACCAAAAGATTCGTGTTCAAGGGGAAAAAATACATAAAGAATACCTTCTCGAAGTACTGGACCTCAATCGACCACGGAATCATACCTAGCGCCTAAACTATGTATTCTACTATTGTTTTTTTATCTTTATGTTAATGTCATAATAGTTCTATTTAAAATAATTAGAACTAATTGTAATATAAGTTCACACCGAGTTCTTCTCCCGAACGAACCGAAGTCCGATCGTAACACGATTGCACGAATACAAAGTAAGACAGCAGCTTCCTAGTTCGGTGCGGCTGTCGTATAAACATGTTTTCTGTATCGAGGATAATATCGATGCTAGCAAAAATATTAGCAGCCGATAATCTGTCGATCACTTATCTTGCGTCAGTAAAGTAAATTTCTACCGTACCCTAGCCTGCGACCATCAGAATCAGTTACTTCCTTGCCAATCCCAGAAAGCAGCACGTGCTTTACACATCTAGCACATGTGCGTGTAAGCACGGCGTGTCGGCAACATGACAGCATCGTGCTGTATTTGTATGACGACTTAACTATACAAATAATTTTTATACATATTTCGTACGTCTGTTGTCTCATTTTCGTACGGTTGCCGTCCAAAAGCCAGGCCACCAGGCAGTGACGTTGTAGCTTTCGTCCTGCTTTCGGATGGCACCCGCGCGGAATGGAAGTACGACAGCAGCTTGGTTTTTCCATGCTACTATTATACAAAAAAGTTTCCCGTGCACACATATAAGTACATATACATGTTTATATACAAAATAGAACTGGCGCTGGACGCAAGACGGAACGGTAACCCAGAGCCGAGCGCGTACGATTTAAATATCATGTATATTCGCGTACAAACTTGTCGCACACTCGCTGTGGACTTTTTTTTTGTATAAAATATTAAAATATAAAAAGTATAATATGAAAAGAATATATTTAAATGAGAAAAGGAAAGAAAATTAAATAGTATAGTCAATGAATTAAGTTTTTTTTTTGTGAAAATACTTCATCTGAAGAAATTGACAGTTGCTATGTAAAATGTTAATAGAGGAAAAACTGCGTCTAAAGAAGACGACCACCGAACAACTTGTGAAAATGAAACGAGTGACAAAGATACATAAAATAAAAAAATTAATTTAATGAAATACGTCAATTGCAAGAATGAATTCTGAGAAACGTTTCTCATACTCACGTAGACGATTTATTAAATATTCTTAGATCAACACTTTCCCCAGCATTATTAAATTGGTAATCGCTTCTGACTTGGTAAAAATACTGAACCCAAAACTCCTTCACATGGTATTAAGAAATCATTCAGAATTACTTAAAAAATTGTCGGTATTCCATATAATGTTATTTTTGCAGTGCCCGCAGTGATTATTAGTTTATTACCTATTCCTTTCAATTAAGCTGGATTTGACTTATCTATTTCACATTCTATAGGTAGTAAATAAGATTTTATTAAGTTTACCTCAGTGCCTGTGTCGACCACAAACCTACCTAAGCTATTTGATGGAGGGTTTATTATACCCACAAAAGTTATACATTTAATAGTTTTACTACTTTTAATATGAATAATTCCACAAGGTTCTGTCTCAAAATAAAGGTGGTTAATTTGTTTGAAACCTATGCTTTCATTGCCGATTATTAATCTCCTATTCTTAAAATCTATTTCCTTGTTTCTTCCTACACGTATCCACTGTAGTAGATCTGAGTTACCTTGATTTGATCTATTTCAACTATAGCAAGTATCTGCATTGTGACCAGGTTTATTATAAATTTGACGTACTATGTTAGGGAATTATTGAATTTGAACTCTATTCTCATTTTGAAAATATTGTTCTGCTGAATATTCCGATTTTTCGCAAATCTGTCAATTTAAATTACGTCTACATACGCTGCAAGTTTTTATTTACGTGCTGATTCGAAGCTATTTACTTGTTTGAATGTTTGCTGAGACTGTCGATACTCTCATGTATGGATTCGGTTGCTCTATTCAAATTTTGAGCCCAAATCTCCAAATGATTTAATCTATAGAAAACCTCAGATATTTGTATTCTTAAATATTTTTCAATTGGGATTTTATCCAATAAGGATATCATTAGGTAAATATTTTTAAACAAAAATTTGAAAATAAAATGAAAATAAAAGTACACAAAAACTTGTTTTAAAAGTGATAAAAATTTTAATATTGTAAGTATGGAAGTTAGTAATGGATTTTTTGGTGTTTTGTTTTATTCCATCATGAGGCGACTATTAAAGAAATCTGTAAAGGAAATATAATTTCGAAAACTGTTGTTCAATGGAATTTACATTAAAAATAAATGCTTCAATGTTAAAATCAAAGTTTTTGTTTGTGACTCTTTTTTTAAGATGCGTTGTAGGTCATATATCATTCGAAGGATGTGAGCGGTGCATAGTTGTAGGACAAAAAATTTATAACATATTTGTTTTCTTATAAAGAAATGCAGAAAAGAAAACTAATCAAGATTTCCTAATATTTGTAGACGAAAAGTACTATACAGGAGCATTACTTCCATGCGCCAGCGAGCCATTAATGTCACTTCATAGTTTATATTAGATCCAATGCACCTATAATATATATCTAGGATGCACAAAATGCTTAATGGAATATTTGTTATCGATATTTTGTTTAGATCAAGTGGAATCTGAGTTCTACTTATACCGTAAGTGGTGCTTTTCTTTTGCAGGGGCAAAAAACGGATTGCTTCCTAGTGGTAACGATTCGCAGTGTAACAAAGATCATTTATAATTGTGTATATTTATGAAGAGTTATGTATGACTAGGGATAAGTGAAACTGGAAAGTTCTGAGTTGAACTAGCTAAATCATAAATAGTTATATAAATACAATATACAAATATAATCAATCATATGATTATAAGTGATTATATATAATTATATATAAATCATTCTTACAAGGGTGATCACGGAAAAATAGCTGAAAATATTGTATCACATATAAAAATCAGATATAAAAATTAAAATTTATTAAAACCTACCAAGTTATAGCTAACCCGTCTGTTTTTGCATTAACAAAATTCACTATATCAAAATTTTTTTCTACATTTTTTCTTATTACGTATACTACTTTCATATAATATTAATTCTTGCACTATATTCTCATCAGAAACTCTTACATAAATGTTTAAAATTAAGAACAATTCTCGCGCTTGAGCTACCTCAAATGATTCAAGATGATAGTATATATAAGAACTCAAAAGTGACAAATTGTTATTAAAATTCTTTATTTAAAAATGCTTCTTTTTATATTATGATCAGTATTAAAATTATCTTAAAATGTATTTAGCTATTCAACGAATCCTTTTTTTATTGATCTTTTATCTGGATTTAATAAGACCTCTATTTTATAAAAGTCTGAACTACTAAAGTCAGCTTTTCTCTCAACACATCGTAACTTACCATAATAAGCTCAAATGATATATCGTAGGTTATGTATGCTCGGAAGGTATAACAATGAAAGACAATAATAGAAACATTCTTATTTTTATGCAAAGCCATCAATATTTATTAAAAATTTATTCTTTTTGCAAAAACTTCACTATATAAACATTACAAGTCGGAAGGAACAAACTTGTACAATTTATAATTTGTTATTTTTATTGCAAGCGCTTTTGACAGAAGGTAGCTATTGTAATGAAATGTGATTCGCAATACATCGTAGAAGGACACAATAATCGCCATCATCGTAGACATAAATCAGGACGCGCAACAAGAACTATGTCGTCTCTCACAAGGCACGAGATATAAAATGCTATTTGATTGCATATTAATCAATGCAGTCGCGGATATTATGTAATATTTACAAAAGTGTGTAAAGGAGTTAAATATTGATAGATTTTTTATGATTACGTTTACGAGCTAAATTTTTTAGTTTATAAAATTTACTCTTCTCATTTCTCATCCGTGTACTGTGTTTTCCTCTTTCAATTCGTTTCCAACTCTCTTTATATTTCTCTCTTTCTCTATTCCTCTCTTTCTCTCTCTCTCTCGCTGTCTTCCTTTCTCTCGTCACCGAGAGAATACAGAAAAAATAACAAAAAAGAATCCGTTTCCAGAGCACCATTATTTCGTAAATTATTTACAACATTTTGTATTTCTCCACCCGCCGGGTTAAGAAACTTATTATACGAAGAAAAACATTACACAGAGAAGTAAGAAGTACACATTTGACAAAAAAAAAACACTATTCGCCATCCCGCTTCGCAGGCGTCAGGAAACGAGGAACAGAGATTGACTATTTATATCGCAAAATTATATGCCTGGCATTTCAGTCTTTAACGTGCAGCTCGCACAATACTTTTTTTCATTTTATTTCTTTCTTTTTCTTTCGTTGCAAATCCAATTAACATTAAGTACACGATTCAATTTATGGAGTCAAACACGAAGCACGTTATAACGAAAATTCTTTTGATTCAAAATGGTTGTTATAAGCGCGGTGCGGGGCAATCCATCGCGAGGCTTTTGCAATAATAATGGTAAATGTCTCATTACCAAACACAAAAGTCTGGAGGACCTTTTGCACGTGTATAAAATCTCGTCTTCGACAGTAAGGACCAAACCAGTGTCAAAGAGAGTTTCCGCGTAAAAATTTATTCCTCGATTCGACAAAAAAAAGAAGAAGCTAATGATCGTTCGCTATTTGTTTTCTTTCTTTTTTTTTTTGAAAGGCCAAAAAATTACAATCAAACTCTCAGACACCATGGCATAAAACTTTGTCAAAACTGATCAGGGAAGCTCGAAGGAAATTTTCAAAATTCCAAAGCGTTCGCCCTAGATTACAAAATACCTATAATATATTCACAGAGTAAATAAGATCACAAGCGTCTACGGAATCTCTAGGATGTCCGGATTAAAACAATACACACTCGCTGCGTTGCTATGCTTATGTGTAAAAAAACTCTCTAACTACTATTTAAAAAAAAACATTGTTCTATTTACAAGCGTCGTTCGTATATTTTGCACGTCTCATATCGAATGTTCCATACTTTCGTATCACAAGTATCTTCATTTTTTTAATATAGTTACGCTGTTGCGCAGGATCGATCGTCTCAACTTTCGAACAAATCATCATCATCATCATCATCGTGATCGGAGGGGTATCAAACGTAAAAAAGTGGAAAAAAATATATGAGGAAATAAAAATCGTTAGGAAGCGACCTCGCGATCCATCCTGTACAACATCGACGTTGATCGGAGGCATCACACGGCGATACGGCGAGGAAATTTGCACCGAGTCATGCTTTTCTCCCATGTCATTTTTTCGTTGGAGTTCAGTTAATAAGTGTGTGTATATATCATGACGAACAAGGAAATGGCTATGTGTATACAATCTCGTTTCGTTACCAAAGGTCGAATGCCGATGCGCGTGGAAAATCCAGAGCAACACGCGTAATTCATAATTATATTATATAAATTTTCCAAAAATAAGTAATTATACAAAGTCGAAGGAATTATACGATTTGAAATAAATAAAATTTGATACGAATTCATCTCTTTTTTTTAGCCGCGTCGTCTCGTCGCGTATATGTACAATTATCAATAAATCTAACGAACAAGTACAAGTTTTGCTTAATGTACAAAGTATTCCCATCCTTAGCTCCATCGTCAAATCCGTTGCGTCGTGGTTCACTCTCGCATCTCTTTATATAGCCGCCGTGACGATGCGCTCTCACTGCACCCACATCGTTGACCATTCGCACCGCGATAACGTCGGTGGAAAATTACGTTTTCGTCAATCTTTTATACTCTTCTCTCTTTTATTTGTCAGGCTACATCGCATTAAACGACTCACAAATGATACTTAAAAAGGACTAGGCACTCAAGGTTTCTGTCTCGTAACCTTGCAAGCAGGGAACGCACAAATTGACGATTGTTTTGAGAAATTATAAAAGAAGAAAAAAATAATGATCTCTTTTCTTTATCTTTGTCTGTCACAATCTCATTGGAGATGGGAATGGAAAATTCGTCCCTCGTCTCTCTGTGTTTTTTCGTTTTGAATACTTTGGATTTGGCCATGTGTGTATATGGGGGGATTGTGTGGTACGATCTGATATCGAAGAATCCGGTTGGTAACTCTAGAGGTCGATGGCTTCCTTGAGGGCGGCCAGCTGTTCCTCGCCGAGTCTCACCTTGTCCTGGATCTCCCGGCCGTCGACGATGAGCTTGGCCTTCATGTTGATGAAATGCTGATAATCGGCGAATTCCTCGTCGCTTAGGTACTTGGACAGTATCGCCGAGACGTTGACGCTACGACGGTCGATGTTGCCCTTTAGGATCTTCGCCTCCTCCAGCTGGTCTATTAGTTTGTCGCGCTTCGACTCAAGTATTTTCTGAAATTCAAACCGAAGAAAATTGTTTTTAAAGATTCAAATAAATTGATTGGATTCAGCTTAACGGAAAAGATAATTTGAGGAAAATATTGTTGGAATTCAGAAAACAGCACTAAAAATATCGGTAAAAGATTTAATGGAAAGATAACATTCTTCCCAAATATTATTTATTTACAAGTATACTGAACTCTTTTTGATTATTTTTAAATCGTTTTTATAGCCGGCTAATCTTTTTTATTATATGCATGAAATTCATTGAAGAATACTGGATAAGAAAACTTTTTGTTTGAAACTTCGGATTTATAGAAACATTAAAAAACCAAAATATCAGCACAAAGCAGTACTTTGATTTGTAAACATAAAAAAGTATTGAAATGACGCACGATTTTTGATTTTTGCGAATTGTAAACAACAACATCGAAACGATATATCTTTTCATCTACTTATAAACAATTTTGTTTAAGATTCATGAGTCATGTATTATATGCAACGTGCGAAGTGTTTCCGCTAAACAGCAGAAAATCTTCTTTGTAAAACTTGTTTGCGTATTTGTTTTCACCAGAATTCAAAACTATCATTATCATGAAATCTTTCTACTATTAATTAATGGAAAATTGTCAATAAAGTGTATATATATATGTTGTTTAGCATATAATCAACAGTGAGTTTAATTTTACTGCAAACATTTATAAATTAGACGCGAAATCTCGAGCACAACTGATTATAAGTATGAGCGCGCGAAGCGATGTTACGCAATTGGTGTAAACAATTTCTCAATTAACAAACAACGATTTTAATGAAAATAATCTCAAGCCATCTGCACTGATTCACGCCACAGCAAACATATCAATCTGCACGCACAGAGATCCGAGGTGATTTTTTAGTTTAATTTCATCATCCATTAATGTTAAAGATTATCACCGATAAAGAGAACACAAAATAAAACCCAACGATAACTTTTTGTTAAGCTAACTGTTTTAATAAGGTACTCACCCTTTCAGCATGATCGGCAGCCATGCCGTAAAGAGCATTCTCAGCCCTGGCCAGTCTTCCACTGAGACCGAGCAGCAGACTCGTGATCTTTCCAACCTCCTCGACGTGCAGCCGGTACTTGGATGCCTCGGCAGTTCGCGCAACAGCGGAAACCCGTATGCTGACCCGCGCACCAAGTGCCTCGTTGACTTCGCCCTCCTCGCGCACCGCTTCTTGCTCGGCTCGCAGCACCACCAGCTTCTTATCCAATCGGATCATCAACTCCTCCTGCAAAAGTTGCGCGGTTAAACTTATGTTTTTTTCTTTTTTTATGCTTAGAGTCGAGATGCGAAATTCGAGGCAAGGGTAAATATATAATTGTTAGGTAATAATATTATACAGGTGCTGCTAAGTGTCAAAACCAAACGATTGCAGATCGGTTGAGAAATGGAGCTACGTGAATTTTTTAAACGAAATCTTGTAATTTTATTGGAGATCAAATGAAAGCATTGGATCAAAATAGAAATCTTGAATTTTTGTCACACCAAGTAAATGGTGTTCCTAAATCTCGGTATAGTTAAGGAATTTAAGAAATTCTTTGAGTCCGATAATTATTTTAAAAGTTTTCTTCTACCACGCATTCCTCCGCAGATACCAGACAATGATATAAACACAAAAATAAAATCTATATTCATCCTACCGTTCGATTTATTTTTTCTCGAACAATCAATCTCAAAAGATTAAAAAATTGTTTTCAAAATTCATCAGCGTATATTTTCACCATTCAAACAGCTCCCAAATCTCCTGCGCACGCATCATCAGCCAAAGCAAACACAGTAGCCACACGCGCTAATCTCTAAAAACTTATTTATACACTCTCCTCTACGCTGGACTCTATGCAAATCAATGTTTGCACATGGAGATCGTTAGCAATACATTACCTTCTTCTGGCGAAGGTCGAGATTGTCGGGCGGCGAGTTGATTGACGGGGAGCCAGGGGCCGTTGCTGCTGTGGCGTTCGCCGTCGTGACTTGGTCGCCAACTACGTCCTGCGTGTACCTCGTTAAGAAGCGAGCCTTGCTCTCGGAAGTCGTGAAGTAGACGGAGCTCGCCGAGAGTGGACTGCTCGAGGAGTCGATTGCCGAGGGCGTCACCGGCGTCGTTGGTATAGAATCGATCCTGAAACGAACACGCGTATGGTTCATTAGTGATCGAGACCTTATGCGAGATCGTAAATGTTTGGTTGCTTAGATGAATTTGTGGTGATTTATGAGTTTTATATTGAAGAGATTTTTATGTCGAACGATTGGGGCAATAAATTTTGTGTTATATTTAAAACTTATATTAATGAAGTTATTTAATAGCAATGTTGGAATTCATTATGTGTGGTGAAATTTAAGCTTCTTGATATCATATTCAGAGGTATCATCGAAAATCAAATATAAAAGTGTGCGAAATTCATGAATGATTAGGAAATAAATTAATACTAATTCACAAGTAGTGCCAGAACTGTTCAAAGTTTAGCGAATAAAGGTTGTGCACAAATTCGATGTCAATCCATGCATTTGTTTCGGATGATTATCCATTAGCTCGCTTTCGTTTGACATTTAAGTTGTCTTCTCGCTTTCGAAGACAGAAAATAAAAATAAAAGTTGACACACTTTCTCCCCTAGATTTATCATTCTAAGAGCCGTTGTTTTCAAGTTAGTTGTATAGAGATTAGCGGACTCAAATTTACGAAGTAAGGAAAAATTCCGTGACTCGAATCTCGGGGGTTCCTATTTGCATAATTGACGGTAACAGAGTATACCAGTCCTATTGTGTATTGTGCATTTCCTAAGCGTTTAAAAAAATTACTCCAAATTTCGCTTTCTTGCCGTCCACCACTCGTATTTCACAAGCTCCGCCAATTGTATGACATTTTTGCGCTTTTGATTTCGCAATCGCGTGCAAAGATTTAATTGGGGTATGGCTTTTTTCTCGACTGGCGCATTTAAACTTATTTGTATACTTCCTACGCATTTAAATGACTTTTCCTAACGAAGAAAATACTTTTATTAATAAGGAATCGTTATACCAAGACAAGTATTAGCATTTGGTTTGCAAAGTTCTTGAATGTCTACTAAATATACTATTTAAAATATAAATTCTTAGATATAACTGGCATTGCAAACCATCGATCGTCGATGCCTATCAATCTATTACAAATCGATTATCTATGCATAATTATCAGCCGCGGTATCGAAGCTCGAACTTGCACAACCAATTAGCAAAGTGAACACGAAAAGGGGAAAGCAGAAGTCATCGCTACTACTCTTTCTCCAAAACTATCATTATCCGCAGACAACGCTAAACGGACTGCCTCTAATCGCACGTATAATCGCGCTAGACGCCGATCGCACCGCGATGCAAGCGTTATATATGCTGGTGCTGCGCGCGAGGGAAATGATATTTTCAAAACAGCGCGTGTGCGTGGCGGTACATCCGCGCGCGCGAACGACTGCAATCGAGAGGATGCATATATATACGTGCACACGTATAATTCAGAGAGGGGCAGATGAGGAGAGGACATGCACTGCACACACGAGGATTGCGTCAACGGTGAGTCACGCTCACTTGGACTCTACTCGGCGCTCGAGGCGAGCAGGCATGAATCAATCGGCTAACAAACCTTACGTTTTCTGCGCTCAAGGTGCAGAGAGGTATATATATATATATATATATGCGGCGCGCGAGACGAAGCGACACAGATAACGGGAGTCGATGCGCGCACAAGCGAACCTTTATTCTGTACGATGCCTCGAGATCGAGATTCTCTTTGTCGTGGAAATAGGGAAGGAGAGAGGAACTGGGGAAGAGGAAATAAATGTTGCGGTATAGAGCTTCCGCGAAGGTCTTTAACTGCCCTTTAGGCGCGAGGAGGTTTGCGAGGTTCGCGTGGAATCGTACGGCGAATTCAGCTACTTTGGACCGTTTTTCGAGATCGCGCAGTACGCACTTTGAGAAGCTTGGGAGATGTAATTGTTAGTTGCAATCGGAACTTTTTTGTCTACATACCTTATGCGGCTTTATATTTTTATGTTAGACTTGGGTTAATACTTTGAATCGCTTTGTTGTTTTAACAGTCCCGTAAATTATTCGTAAATTAGTTCGGTTGCCTATAAAGTTTAGGGAATTCAACATTAGAAGTGGATGAAAAAAGAGAAATCTTTACTTATATCTATAGTAATACAGAAGAAATTTTACTGGAAATTTTAAATTAATATTCAAAATAGGAGAAATGCTGATTCAAGATTATTTACTCATTAATATTTTTCGCATTAAATAATATTTAGTTCAACTTATAAAAAAATGAAGCAATAAATACTTTTCATTAAAGGGCATCGTAAATAAGAAATAAAATGTAAATCGTGATCTTAAAAAAATTTACTTCGCGATTGGAGCACATACGATATTTGATATTCCTTGTTGATATATTTCTATTATGCAAATGTTACGTTCTACTCTTATCAAATTCTTTGAAAAGTCTCATCTCGTAAAACCCATTAATTTTCAGAAATAGTGTACAAGTTTTTATAGCGAGAGTTACTAAATTAGATGCCTTTATGCGTGAGAGTATGTGTGAAACTCATTTCACGCCGATTGAACACCGCAAAAAGATTGCATAGTTAAAATTTCTACTTGAATGTAAAGTGGAGATTATATATTAAAAAGGAAATTATAGTTTAATGGATTAATATGATAAAATAGTTAATTGTCGGAAAAAAATCTTGAGAAAAATTTATGGAAATAAAAAAAAATCTGTCGATGTTCGTATGTGTGGGTTCCTAAGAATTTCTTTTCGTAACATGCTTATAATTTTTTTATGACATTCACACGACAATTTCCTTCTAAACATATATATTAATTTATTACATGTAAGAATATGCAATACCAATGTTACGCATATTTCTCAATATTTTATATATTCACTGCCGACATGATTATTTACAGCATTATTAAAAAAGGAAAAATCTCTTTACAGCATTCTTCTGTGAAATACTCTTCCTTGAAACAAACATTTTCTCAAAGCTATGAGATCCAGTATTAATCATGCAATCAGAATGCAAATAGACTTATCTGAAAATCTCGTAAATCCTAAATACATTTTTAATTTTAACGATCGTAGAGAACATGTTACATAAAGGCAATGGAAGAAAAATATAGCATCACTGTTATACGAAGGATCATTTGGAACATCAGCGATTATGTTTTGAGCTACATTTGACTGTTCAAATTGAGAATACAAGTCCATCAGAATCAGCTAATATCGGTTCTCGGAAAAGAGTAGAAAAGACACTATAGGCACACATACACACAAATCTCGAGATTGCGAATCCTTGTAACCAATATCGAAGCATCACTATACAAACGATTTCTGACCGCGCGAGCCTCGTAAAAATTTATTTCCCCTGAACTGCACTTCGGCTCAATCATTAATTCACAGCGGGACGATAAACATTTCAAACGTAAATATCGAGCCAGCAGCAGCATGTGGGTCAAACATATTTTTCGCGAATACACGTCCTCCCCCCCCC
>UELU01121588.1:12633-27427 GCA_900490025.1 Megastigmus dorsalis | reverse complement strand
GGGTAGAGAGAAGCGAAGTGAAGCGGGGCTGAGTTACCGAGGACTCGGGATACAGTCCCCTTTTCTGGACTCACACCCCTGTTTCTCGACCCCATCCTTTCCAGTTCCGTTATCCGAGCGCTCGCTCGCTCGCTCGCTCGCTTGCTTGCTCCGACTTCTCTCATTCTCTCTCTCTCTCTCTCTCTCTCTCTCTCTCTCTCTCGCTCTCTCCTTGCTCTACGCTCGCTCTTGCCTTTCTAACCACCCCCTAGGTCTCACCACCCCCGCGACGACCCTCGCCCCGCGTCCCTCGTGCGCCACCCACCGCATCCCACTACACCCCCGTTCCCTCGGCCCCCGCTCCGTCACCCACCCTACAGAGCCCAACTCCCCTTCCCTCCACCTCGTCACCCTCCCTCCCCATCCACTTCACCCCCGCACCCACCAACCTTCTATATACCGAGGCATATTCTACTATGCGCGCGCTCAACCTTCCTAACGTCTCTCTACCCTTCTCTATATATTTCTAGCTCTCAGTCTCTCTCTCTCTCTCTCTCTCTCCCTCTCTTACAGTTTCTCTGTGGACGTGTATACATGTACGTGTATACTCTAAGGTACTCTTCAATTTTCTATAAACCATGCTATTATTGCTGAAACTTTTCCAGCGCCACAACGTTTTTACCGGACTAGCGCCTCTCTTTTTCTCTACTTCGATCGCGCAAACAACTGCCTTATGTCCTAATTTGTGGAAATGAGCCGAGTTTAAATGTTTATGGCATTTACCGCCGACGACATTGATAAATGACAAAATTATGTAGTATCTTTCAAAAAGTTTCATTTCAAAAACAAAATTCGCAAAAAAAATAATTATATATACAAGTTGTAGGCTCAACTCTAGGCATAAAACATGTAAATATTTATTAATCTTTAACTGTATTATAGATGCCTAATTCTTGTAGAAATAAATCTTACGCGTTTTCATTTTTTAATGTCCTTGTAAATCCCAAATAGTTTACCCTAATGAAAAAGGGTATAAAAAAGTAAAAATGAGTCGATAAGAAATGCCTGCACTATTAAAACCTTGTCATTCCTATAATAGTATCATTTGGTATAAACATTTGGAAGCTACTGTCGAGGCGAATCGAAAGCCTTCAGCTTCCCCCGGTCACGCATTTTCATTTGGAGAGTCGAGCTCCCAATTATCCGCTGCGATCGCGACAAGCTAGAATGGAGAATCAGCGCTGGTTACGAATTTGCGGAGGGAGAAGGAGGGTGCACTCGATCCACTTTGGTGCCCAGCGCTGCACCGCATCGATCAGCTAAAATTAGCATTATATGTCGCGATTGGATCATTTGCAGGATTCGGTCTCACTCTCAAAACTTGTAGCTGCAACGCAGAGCGTCGCCGGTGTTCGGCCCGAAAAAGGCTCGCGGCCTGCGCGACTCGCGAGAACAAAAGAGGTGGTCGCTAATCCGAAGCGGGCCGAGCAGGCGCGCTTGATTTTCCCTAGAAAAGTCAATGTGAGGGCGGTGACGGCAGTAGCGGTGCACTGTACCTTCTGTTCCTCTGTCCCTCTGTCCCCTCACTCTGGCTGACAGAGACCGAGGTAGTAGTAGTGGAGAGAGAGAGAGAGAGAGAGAGAGAGAGAGAGAGAAAGCATTGCAGGCGCACAATCGGCGGCACAAGCGGCACAAGCGGCACAAGCGGCAATGGAGGGTCTCTTCTCTGACAGTAAATCGATCGAACGGTATAATTTATACCACCCCCTGTGCCACCTCGGCTGCCGGCAGCCGCGCGTTCCACACACTAGACACCTCCTGTCCCTTCTCGATTTCCCTGTCCCTCTCTCTCTCTCTCTCTCTCTCTCAAGCTCTCCAGATATGTCCCGAGCTATATCTGTATAGAGCGCACGTGGGGCCGGGGGGCGGCGGCGGCGGCGGCGGTGGCGTCGGGCGCCGGGCGGCCACCACCCCAAATAGTCATTGCCGACTTGTGTCGCGCATCGATTCCCCTCCCCCCGTCGGTGGCGGCGGCGGCAGCAGTCCCCGTTTCAGCGAGCTCGGCATCCCTTGCGCCGCCCGCCGCTCCCGCGCACACTATGACACGCGGGGACAAGGCTCGTGCAGTCGCTGTTGCTCTCTCTGCTCTCTCTCTCTCTCTCTCTCTCTCTCTCTCTCTTTGACTCGGTAGCTCGTTCCACCTCGTCCGTGTGTCGCGCGCTGTCGCCGGCATCGTGTGGCCGAGTGGATAATGGCCTGGCGCACACAGCGCACACAGCGCACACAGCGCACACAGCGCACAGAGAGTGGCACAGAGAGTGGCACAGAGAGTGGCGCATAGGTGAGCCGAGCCGAGCTGACTGCAGTCGAGGTGCGTGCTCGTGTGCAGGAGCGCGCGGGGCCGTTGCGTTGCCGCGTGGACGTACCCAGTATGTACTCGACGGCGGCCGCCGAAGAGGAGGATATCGCGCTCGCTGGGATGCTTTTACGTCCTCGCGCTCTGTATGCACTGGCTGCGCGGCGCTGAGGGTGAGGGCGGCTGGTTGGCCGGGAGGGAGACCAGAGGCGCCGAGGCCTGCGGATAAAGAGCCGGACTGTATGTGGCGTGCGTGTATCATAATAAATGTACACTCCGCTGCATTATCTCCCTCTCTCTCTCTCTCTCTCTCTCTCTCTCTCTCACCCACTTCCAACCCCACTCAATGCCTACCTCTCCCCCACTTTATGTATGCCTACGCGCCAATTCCTTTTCCACGCGATTACGGCCTTTACGTCCTGTCATTCCCGCGTGTGTGCTTTCTCTCTCGCTTCTCTCTCTCTCTCTCTCTCTCTCTCTCTTCCCCTCGCTCGTGGTGGCGCACCCCCTCCCCCTCCCCTGCTCAACCCCCTCATCGACCCTTTTCCGTCGCAAAGCTTCTTCCTTAGACTCCGAGTACACTCGCGCGATGCGTCAGCTTTACAAGCAATCCAGTTTATTGCTTTGTCCAATGAAACGCGTCGAAATGTTTTAGAGCTGATTAGTTGCCCTCAAGCTGAGCTGCTGCACCATGAAAAACTTTTAGCTTCGAATTATGATCGTTACTACTTCTATAATCTGTTATAGAGCCAAATGATACCAGCATCATGAGAACTAGAATCAATGATGCAATCTTGACGATGCAGTTTTTCTAAAGCGCTGTACATTGGAAAAATTGAAATTCTGCTGCCCGAGGAAGAGATTTTTCTTCAACGTGTATGATAATAATTCATCTATTCATTCATTTATGACTTTGCTACTGTATTATTAATATTGATTGAAAAATCAAATTACTCGAAAATGTTGATGTGATTGCATCGCTGAAAATTTGCCATTTAATGAGGTGCATCCGACTATAATACATAAATGATAATCAAGGTAAATAAAAAAAAATAATCTTTCAAAATATATGTATTCATCAACGGGATAATGAATTTTAAAAATGGATAAAATTAATAACGAAAGGGAATTTTCTATGAAATAATGAAAAAAAAAAACTATAGAAGCAGAGCTGTAATGGAGAAAGGGAAAGCGGATGATGTCAGTAGTACGGGGGTGATAATAGAAAATAAAAGGCTCAGCAGGATCGGTCGGAGGGTACGTACGTTATGCTGAGCACAAAGGAATACTTTAGTCTCACAAGCTTCACGAACAAATCCCAAACTGCAAGTGTTTTTGACAAAATGTTTTTAAGCTTACAATTGTTAAAAGTCCAACTCAATAATCAGGGGAATCAAGGTGAATATCATAATTCGTACAAAAGTTAAAACTAATAGGTAGTCTTCTCATTGCAGTACTACATTGTAACGGATAGTTTACACATACAATATTAGCTGCAATGTGCTTCTAGGTATATTGACAGCGGTGTAAAAAATGTGTTACTTTGACGAAAGTTGATAAAGGTAGAAAAAGCGAGATATAGGTAGCAGCTAATGGTGTAGCCACTAGCTGACGGCTCGGCAGATGAAGCAGCGAGAAAAGGAATAAAGTCCAAAGGAGGGGTGCAGCTGCGGGCGTGGGACACGATGATGAGGGGCTGTAATTATGAATATAAATCGATGGAAGGGCGGCGAGGTTGCGGCGTGGCGAAAACGCGGCCAGATGTAGCGCGGCTCGGTGCGGCGCCCAAGAGAAATGCAAGGGCACAAGTCGAGGAATAAGAGAGCAAGAAGAGCCGAGCGTTCCCTCTTTTAATTTTAATTAAAGTAAGGCAGGGATAGGCTGCAGCGGAAGCAGCCGAGGGCGGCCGCAGCGTAACAAGGAGCCGCGCGACTACTCCGAGTCAACTCGTTAAGCCTGTCCGAGCCGATGACGACCGAGATCGCGCCTCGACTCTAGATAAAGCCACTGACGAGCCTCTGCGCGGATCGACACTCGTGCCATTGATTTTCTCTTATTCGCGGCTGTGAAAAATGCAACTGCAACGAGTAGCGACGCAATGTACGCGTCGCTTACAAAATATACAGTATACAAAATGTACTCTGCAGTCGACTTATTTCTTTACCAATTTATCAAAGTTAACCTGCATTTTCACATGTGAACAATTTTGCAAACTGATTTCATAAATGTAACACGAAGTCCGTAATGATTGTATAGAAAGATTCTCGATAGCGGTTATCAATTATTAGGCCATTTGTTTATAGTATACTTTAATTTCTATTAAATACTGTGAAAACGTAAACATTACACATAATAACTTTAGTTGTATTTATATTTTAAATTAATATGAAGTTTATTTCTTTATTAGTTACCGAATTACATTATTTATTACCGAAATACTCTTTTTTGATAGGCTGCGATAACCGATTTCAATAAGAAGCTGGTACCTTCTAAATAAAACGCTGTAGAGTCACTGAAAAAAAGGAAGATTCTTCTTTTCTTTATTTTTTTTAGGTATAGATGCAATCTTCTTTACAGAAGGTTGAAACAGTCGCTTTTTTCAAGGCTATTTTCACTGTTGTAAACGCAGTATATACTGTTTATTTTTTCCCATGGCAAATCTTGTGCCGGAGATAATATATGAAATACTTATACGTACATCCTTGCAATACCGTACAATTATTATGATTTCAATTTATCAAAATCCATGGAATTTCCATTTTTCAAGAATTAGACGAAAAAGTTTGTGAAATATAAAATAATCGTATTGGAAGTGAAGTCCATTGTGACGGTCTACCTCTAGAGCCGGTAGCCGGCCTCGTTCTCCCGTTCCTCCCGTTAACAATAACGACGAGTACTTCTCAAAGCAAGCAGCGAGACAGGCCGCAGAGGTATCCGCCTGCGCCTCGCGCACCTCCTTCCCGCTCGCTAATTTCTCCTCGAACGAACGTCCACGGTCCGAGACACGTGCAGTTCTGTCTCTCTGGCACTGCCCCCGTAGCGGCTCCCCATAGGATCGCGGCACCACCGAATGACGAGGGATGTACGAGAAAGCTGGATCCGCGGCCGACTCGAGTGCGCGCACCCGTGCGTATGCCTATGTAAATCGTATAGAAATTGCGGAGGGTGAGGCAGGAGAGAGGCAGGAGAGAGGCAGGACGGGGCAGCGGCAGCCTTCCCGACAATCCTGCGAGCAAAGCGCACAAATTACTGATATTGGAGAGCAGCTAGCGAGCGCGGCGCACGGCCACTGATATTGGAAGCGATGAGCGCGGCGGCCCGCAGCGCGATCCTGCATTTCGCCAATTGCGGATGCAGATGCTGATGCGGACGGGGGAGGCAGGGGACAGCCGGGGTGGGCAGAGGTCATCGGCCCCAGGTTCGGGCCGGAGCGGTCGGCTGCCGCGCCGCCGCCGTGGAAATTAATGTCACGCCGCGAGCTTCGCTTCGCTCCTAGGGCTTTTCCTCGGTGCGCGGACGCGCCGCCACGCTGCGCTATTTAGTTAATGACGATTTTATCGGGCTCCGCGCGCTCCGGTCCGCGCGAGCTTCGCCCCGATATAGCCGGAGCGGCGGCGCTGCACTGCCCGACGAGAGGGAGAGAGACCGAGGGGGAGAGCCGGCCCCGGATGCTCCCTTTTTTCTCTTCCCTCTTCGCAGGCCCCTGCCGCTCGCGCGGCTCTTTGATTGCGATATTCGACCGATATATTATCAATCGGCAAAGTGATTCGCTCGCGATATCGCCGTTGATTCGATCATTGCGCGGCCTGTAAATGGCGGACTTTTTTCATGCTGCCGCGGTCCGCCGCTCCATCGCTTAGTCCGACTGCTGCAGCCATCCTCCTTTTATTGCGAGCCGCTGTGCGCGTCCACGCGTGCCGGCGCAACTTTGAAAAGTTGATGCCTCTATCTTGTACTATTGGAGCTCGAATCTGTACTCCTTTAGGTTTACCTACCGTCGCTCCTGTACTTTCACTAATTTATCATCTTCTTCATTTTTATTATAATATATATGTATATAATATAATACGATATGGAAGAATTGAGAGTTACGGGCAGTTTTATTATACTGATTGCAGTAATCGGTGAAAATGAATAGTAGATACAAAAGTTTTCTCAGTTCGATACCAAATACCTACAACAGGTTTTTATCTCAAATATGACGAAACGGGAACCTTATAATTGATTTAGGTGAAAGAAATTAAATATTCACGCTGATAGTAGAGTAGACAGCTGGAAAATCTGTCGATCGATGATAAATATCAATAGCAAGTGCTTTGGAGTTGTTGAGCGGAGCTTTGTACGCCTGTCCTTTAAAGCCTGCAGCTCTCGCTATGTGCATTTGCATTCATAATGCATGCGTCGATTCGTGACAATTACGTGGGTCCCCTATGTCCTGCACACGCGTAACACGCGCGCGAAGCTTTTCGGCCTCGTATTGGGCGCACTCGGCTGCTCTATACTTTCTCGAGATACAAATGACTGAGGCAACGAAAGTTGGGGTGGTACGATTATAGGAAAAGAGAGAGAGAGAGAGAGAGAGAGAGAGAGAGAGAGAGAGAGAGAAGGGGAGGGGGAGAAACTCGGCTTCAACAGACACGAGGCAGCAACGCAACGAAGCAACAAAGCAAGGAAGTAACCCTCCTATAGCTCCGTTCGTACACGTTTATATATATATATATAGATTGGAAGGCCGACAGGGGTTGAGAAGTAGCGAGGCAGCTTGGGTTCGTGACGGGGTAGTCTAGGGATATTACGGGAATAAGAGCGAGCCAAAGAGAGAGAGAGAGAGAGAGAGAGAGAGAGAGAAAGGGAGGGAGTGAGGGAGAGAAAGGGAGAAAGGACGGCGCCGAGTTATATCCAGCAGCGGCGCATCCCCGATATACTGGATGAAGGTGGAAGCGAAACCAACTCCGTGAATTACGTCCAGAAAACTATTGTTGGATTCTTTTTTACGAGATGTCAAGCGCTTTTTAATGACGGGACAAAAGTGAAAGAATAGAATGCGAGTTACTCGGGAGCTGACTATATCTAGTCTCAAAATATGTTATTGCGATCTGTTGTTTTCCTTTTCCTAACTTTTGGTGAGATAATGGAGAGGGTTTTGAATGTGCACCCGTGCAGGAGAATTCGCACGAGGGAAAGTAACGTACTTCTGGGATATTGAATTTCTGATCTCAAAAGAAAATCTGCTTCTCTGGCTTAGTGCGAAACTTGAAAGAGCGTTTTAGTAAATTAAAGTTGTTACTGCACCAAGTTGGGAAATGGGCTGTAAAAATTTCCAGCGAGAACACGCATACACACACTCCATAGAAATCTTTTAGGGTTATTGGCCATCTTATTCCATTTGCAGATATCTAGTCATATCTATGTATCTTTACATTGTCACTCTCAAAATTCTGATTTTTTATATACATTAACAGCTATTAACCCCTAATTACACATTTTTTCTTCTCAACTTTTGACATACCTAGCTTATAGTAACTTTTTTTTAATTTCACTCATTAAAAAACGAGATACCACACTTCAAGTATTGCAAATAGTATATTTATAGGGTATGTATATCGATAACAAGTTTTGTCGAATAAATATTATCGTTGTAATAATCGCGCAGAACTTCTTCAAACCTATAATATCAAGTTTTTGAAAAACCACTCTTACACAATCGCTCATTTTTTCAAAAAATCAGTCTCAACTTTTGTACTCGACATATCCATAGACACTTTCGAAAACATTGTATTTAACATTTTTTCGAGAGCTGTCACATAAAATGTTCACGGAAAAGAAAGATATAGTTGCAGCATCTACTCGTTAGTTGTCTCGTCTTCAGTTGCAAGAAGATAGTTATAGCATTTAAATATTTTGTTGCCAGAGCCATATAGTCCTTTGGTTGCCACATGAAAAATATATCATTAGTTTCCATGTCTTAATTGGTTGGAGTGCTCTAGACTTTGGTCATCGCATCTAAACCTCTTTCGGTTATTGGCTTTGATTGTATATATATATATATATAAGCGTTTAAAGTTTTGGAAGGCTGCCCACTGCAGATAATTATCTAAATAATTTGGTCGCGACATCCCAATCTTTGGTTCTTACAAGCAAAGTATTTTTCGTCCTACTATGCCAAAAGTTTTGACAGGATTAATATCTTGTTCGTGTATCTGCTAGTTCGTTTTAAAAGAATTCATGCTAAATAATGTATTGAATCTATTCGATTTCTTTAGGTTTTTCGTTATGATTTTTTTCGCAATGTTTTCATAAATACATTTTCCTATACTGACTTACAAAATTATTAATATTTTAGAGATTTTATTAGAATTAAGTATTCATAAATATAAATTTAGGTTTCAAACGAATATTATTCCCAAATATCGTTCCCAAATACCATATACGAATAATTTATTCAGTGAAAAAAGTAGTGGGGATTTATAATCTATTGTACTACCATTATAAAACAGTTACCTATTCACAGAAAGTGATCTAGGAATAATAATAATTACTAGAATTCTGAATTAAGTCTTTGCACAGATAATTAAATCATTGCAGTCAATAGACAATAAGTTATTATATACGAAACTAGGGCTAAACATCTTACTAAATATCCAATCGCAACGTTAAGTTAGTTTAAAAATATTTTTCTAACAAATGGCGAGAAGAAGCATCCTCTATATGCGGGGAAAGACAATTAAAAATATTACGACCACTGCGAGAGGCAAAGAAAGTGCAGTACTGCGCAGAACTCGAGGCTGCGGCGTATTTGGAAAGTCAGCGGACCTCTTCTCGGGTCTTGTGGGTGCAAGGCTCTCTCTCTCTCTCTCTCTCTTTCTCTCTCACTCTCCCTCTGACTTTGCCGCTGCCGCGCACTGGCACGTATCGCAGTCGCAGAGCGCGGCGCAAAGGAACGAGAGGGAGACGGCAGCAGCAGCAGCAGCAGCAGCGAGCTCACCTTGGAGGCTTGCCGAGCCGCCCACGTCGATGTTCCGCGTTGCAGCGTAAAAGAGAGAGAGACTCCCGCACACGTGTGCCCTTTCTCGAGGCGCGGGCGTAAAAGAGCGGAGGAGTGAGGCGCGAGGGAAGTGGCAGGGGGAGGCGAAGGACGGAGGGAGGGGGTGAGGCGAAGTAAGGGGAAAGAGCGAGGAATACAGATATAGAGCGCGGCGGGAGCTGCTGCCGCCGCTGCGTCGGGAGCGAGGCAACGCGAGCTAACGGCGGCGAAGGGGGAATGGGCTTTTCAACCCGCTGTTCATCAGGGAACGCCAACGAAAATAGATTTCCCTTTGCCGGCGGAGAAGTAGGAGAGCTGGCGGGAGAAGAAAGAGGACGGAGAGCTTTATGGAAACGCTCTTTCCTTCTCGATCAAAGAAACCCTCTCCCATAAATACGCGAGCAAGCGCTCACCAGCTTCTCTCCCACCCACCTCCCCCCGCCCAGCTCCAAAATGTAGACAACGTTGCTTTTTAGACGTTTGGAAAAATTAAGCCCGGAGATTCCGAGCGAAATCAAATGCTCTGGTGGCGGCGGACCGTTTTCCTCGCGTTCTTGAACTTGCAGTCTCGGGATAAACAAGCCGGAAGTTAAGTTTAGCTGTTGATAAAGCACCAGCCGCTACTTCTTTGTGCTCTTTCTTTATATTCATCTCGCTTGTGCCTTCTTCTTCTTCTTCTGCTTTTTTTTCTCGCGAAACTCGTCTCCGATAGAGGAATGCAAGTAGGCGTAAGTAGCAGCTCACAACGGGTAGAGGCTCGCCTGAAATACCGATCCCGACCTTACTAAATACTCGCCTTATTGATTCTTCCTTGTTTTTAAATCAACACCTGATGCGTGTACGTTTTAGGAACTACGGAAAGGTGAGAATAAACAGTAAAGCGAAGCTAATCGGATTATTGCACTTACGCGCAGGCTTACGATGTCCGAGTAGCATCGAATCAGTCATTGGTTGCCACGAGTTGATCGATGCATGGCCATCCATGAGCGAGTATAGAATATAATACCGAAACAAAGCTCGGCACATGGGCGTCATTGGAAGTGGTCGGTCCAGATGAATCAGTGCTGCCTGGACCGCGCCCTCCTTCTCCCATTTTATCTCTCTCTCTCTCTCTCTCTCTCTGTCTCTGTCTCTGTCTCTCTGTATAAGGGGCCGGGGCTCGTCGTCTCTGGGGCCTCGGAGGGCAGAGAAGGAGGTTGCAGGAAGGCAAGAAGAGAGACGCAAGCCTCTAGGTTGAACCTTCATCAAGCGGTCCGTCGCTCTCTGTCTCTCTGTCTATCTCTCTCTTTCTCTTTACCCTCTATATGCGAAGCCCAGCCAACTCGAGCGAGCGAGAGAGCAAGTCCACCTTTATCAAGAGCAGCCAGACCAGGGAGCAGCTTCCCCCGTCGCTTATGCTCTCTCTTTCGCTCTGACGGCAGCTCCTTCAGACCCCCCGACCCCTCCTGCTACCCCCCAGCTCTTGCCTCCCGTTCACCTGCATCTCTCCCTCTGTCTTTTCCCTCTGGCTCGGCAACTCCCCCGTTGGCCAGAGCCACCCTTTGCTATTTCTCTAGCGCCTTTGCCTTCCCGCCGCCTTCGCCTTCCTTGCGCGCCTTGTGCGCTCCGGAGAGCACAGATATCTCTCTTTCTCTCACCCTCACTTTATTCTTGTTTCTCTTGTTTCGCGTCCCTCGGACCCTAGATTAACAGATCCTTCCCGACCTAAGAAAGGGAGTCTACATTTTGCCTTGGCACACGTACATAAAGCACGCACACTCTCTCTCTCTCTTCCTTCCACCCAACTTGGATGACTTCCCTTGCTACCCCCTACCTCTCTCTGTCTTCCTCTCTCTCTATATATATATATATATATATATATATATCTACACAAGAGCAAGAGAGCAAGACGGAAAGTCGTTGCTACTGCTCTATTTTTAATCTTGTCGATGCCTCAATGCCTCTTGTAGCGATTCTTTCTTTGGTATATAGAAGCTCGAAAAGAATTGGTCGTGGAAAAACTGATTAATTGCAATTGTTGGACGATTGTATACGATTCTATATTCAGATAAAAAACGAGACAGTCAATGACTTTGGTATACTTTTATTTCGCACAAACACTTCTCTTGCTTTTTCTTTCTTTTTCTTTCTTTTTCTTTCTTTCTCTTTCTTTTTCTTTCTTATAATTTTCAATGCTGTTACGACAATTTTTCTCACAGTGTTCAATAGATATATAGACATATTCCAGGAATTCAAAAGTTTAAAATTCCAAAATTTGTTCGAAATAAAAATGCCTTCTTCTTTATATTAAAGTTACTGCACCTATAATAACTTATAACAGTTATTTCTAATATAACTGTGTGCTAAATTACTGTTTGTATGTGCAACAATAAGTCATCACTTTGAACGTATCCTATCTTCTATTGATTTTTTGCAAAATTGTTCTATAAAATTGTGGCTAAATTTCAGAAACTGCAAACCAGCATTTATAAAGATAAATAGCTCTAGTTTCTTTTAATAATTTTATTTTTTAGAGTCAAAAATGTACCTCAGAATTGTAGCCAAAACCGTGACCCAAAGGTCAGGCACTTTTCTACTACTTGTAGAATAATAAAAAGAGGATTCACTTTTATTCAGACATCAATTTTTCAGACCAAGATTTAGTTTATTTCTTCAAACGTTATATTTTATGTTAGAAAACAAGTAAATTCTTCTCTTTATTATTCTACGCGAATTGAATTTCCACTGTCTTTAATAATGAGGTTTTACATTAATCCTAACATTAACAATATCAATCTTACATAAATAAAAAAGCACGATTCTAATGCACAAATTAAAAGTTCGACATTCGCAAAGTATTGAAATTCTATTAGCAAATGTTTCACAGCTCGAATTTTGAAGCACTGCACTCGTTCATTTTTCTCTCCACTCCATATAATATCATATACAGCTGCACACATGCGCAGATTAATGTATAAAGAGAATTTCAAAACTCGAAGCATCGAGGGGATCCGATTGAAATTGGTCGAAATGCGATCTGGTCATTGATTGCATTCGGTGCCGTACTGAGCTTTTCAAATTCCTCGTTCGAAAACGAGTTGGATTTTGTGACGAGTGAGAGATACGAAAATCCACGAGTAAAATGGAAAAAGGAAAAAACAGGTGCGGCGCAACGGAGCGAGAAGGGGGAGGTCCGCAAATTTGTATATTATCTCTGTATATTATCCATTTCTGATTATTCTGCTTCGCCTCTCGTTTTCTCGAATTGCTTCGCTGATGTGATTTGCGATTCCTCCTTCCTCCTACAATAACATTGACACGTTTCACGCGAGACATTCATCGATCTTGTAAACTCGGGCAACAATCCTCCAAAGATCTACCAATAAGTTACGTGATCTCATCTAATTTTCCGCTAAAGAAGCTTTGGCTTTTGTATTGTAATGCATATCGTCGATATTTTTTTTCTCCTATCATGGATCGATCGAATACTTCACGCGAGTCGATATTGCTAATTATAACAATGGAACAAAATGACAATTTAATTTCAAGTAATCAAGACCACTTGCTTGGCAGTTTAACTCTACTGGCATACCTTTATATGACTGCACCTTACAGTAGATTTTTTTATGATTTATGTTTTTACAAAAAAGTAAGAACTTTGGTTTCTAGTATATTTTATTTGGATGTGCGCGTCATATAATATAATACGATCTCCGAAGCAAGTCATCTTCAGTATTAACTTCATATTGGAAAAATAATAAATATAACACAGGTACACAAAATTAAACAAGTATCTTATTCCTGAGATTTGACTAATCTATCCATATCAATCGTGAACCATTAAATCTGAATCTGATCTCAGAATTGGTTTATCACATCGGGATTTTGAACTATCTTTATACTACCAGAATTTCAAGTTATCTTAAATTACAAAGTTAAAACTTTTTTTCGATAAATAGTATTCTATAATGTTCGACACACCCTTAAAAATCCATTCTGAATCACTCCGATACGAATTCAGCGATACGATTATTATTTGTCTCCGAGATATGATAATTCAAAGTCCACAAGGACTGAGTTATAACTGTATATTTGTTTAAATAATTTACCTTGCTTGAAATACGTTTTAGAACTTTAAAGGGTATATTGAGTACTATACAATACCACGTACCAAAATAATAAAATGTAATTCTGACTTCGTACAGTTTAATTTATCCTAATATTCTTGTAATATGAGATATCCCAGAAACCTGATATAATGGACCTATTCTGGGATCAGATTCAGATTTAGTAGTTAACGCAAAATATGAGAAGAGTCTAGTCAAAACCTCAAGAACAGAAATTGAATCATGTCTTCTATATTTTAACTTATACTTTAAAAGATTAATGATTTTAGGTACATTTTGTAAAGATATTTTAAGCATGTTGTATAAGAGAGTTATGATTCTTGTCTATTTGCAAAATCATTTTTACCTATATGATCTAAACAAAAAATAACAGTCATTACATAAAAACTCGAGTTCTATAAGAGAATTATTAAATACTAAAATAATCGATTCGTTAACATTCTGCAGTCATTCGTGCCGAATTAAATTTTGGAAAAATCACGAAACAATGAGTTTATAAGATATAAATATACAGGTCTCGATTAACCAATAGACATAAAGTGGATATTTGTATATTTGTTTAATATTCAAATTGACTGTAACTACATTTTATTGCACCTCTGGAAGAAAAGTAATTTTGTTACATTTTTTAATTTTTTTTTCAACACCGTGAAATGTATACAAATATATACCTTCCCACGATCTTTAATACTCGGCGCACGAGGCACATTGCTAAACCAATTGAACGGATGTTAAATCTAAGTTGAAAATCGCGCGGCAATTAAATGGTGGAATATTTTTGAGTGTTTGCAAGGATAGATGTGGAAAACGAGTGGCAACGGCAGGTCTAGGGGGAGGGAGGGAGGGAGGGGTGGGGTCACAGGGGGCAAAGGGGAGCAAGGGGAGGTTCAGAGAGGATGAGGCGGTGGGTAGCGGCTATAGGGTCGAGTGTGTGCGCGCGAAGCCGAGAAAGCCGCAGCAATAGTATCACAGAATTATTTAGAACAGTGGATGGTAGTCGACGGTGTAGTTAGGTGAACTGCGGTGTCCAGCAGGCGAGGCATAGCCACCAAGAGAGAGAGAGAGAGAGAGAGAGAGAGAGAGAGCTATATACTGCCTCGTGGTGCGCCTCGACGGAATTACCCCTAGTTCGTCTCAGTCCGTCTCAGTCCGTCTCTCCTAGTTTCGCTTTGCCCTTCGCCGAGCAGCGAGCGAGCGAGGCTAGTCTCTCTCTCTCTCTCTGCCAGGCTGGCTTAGCTCAAAGCAGCCCCTCGCGTGCTCGGCTGCCTGCCTGCCTGCCTGCCTGCCTGCCATCCAACTAACCCAACACGCCACCCCCGAGCCATGCCT
>UELU01121588.1:0-12613 GCA_900490025.1 Megastigmus dorsalis | reverse complement strand
CCTCCACCTCTTCCTCCTCGAGTCCCGACCCTCTTCTCTTGGCAAGCGCCCCCGCGGCCCCGCGCCGCCCTCCGACACCCGTCCCACAATCTACGAGCGACTCGACCACCCACACAGCCAACCCGTCGTGCTACGCCGCAAACTCCCTACATCCTCAGCCGCCGGAAAACACAGCTGAGCCAACCGTCTCCTCCTGCCCTCCGTCCCTCCCTCTCCCTCTCTCTCTCTCTCTCTCTCTCTCTCTCTCGCTCCTTTTTCCTCTTTCCTCTTTCAGTTTCAGCGCTTTTTATCATCTCGCTCCTCTTTTTCTCCATTACTCTCTCTCTCTCTCTCTCTCTCTCTCTCTCTTGCCGTCGAGCAGCGGCCCCCCGAACTCGTCCTCCCCAACTCCTTGAATTCCACCCGCGAGCGCAGCCTTAAAAACACCTGGCATACACGGGGCCGGGCTTTTCAATCTAAAACTCCGATTGTTCACTGCGATAAAAGTCAGAAATTTTCGGACCCCTTGTCGCAGCGGTTCTTCTCTATAGTACTCAAACTCGTCATATTTCAAAAAGACTTTTCAATTCCTACAATTCCAGCTTTTAAAAAGATTGCAATAATTATTTTCACCGGAAAAAGAAACGAATCATCTGAAGCTGCACGCAGTCACTTGATTATTAGCCAAATATGCGGAAAGGGAGCTGGCCGCGGCAGGGTCGACGTTGAGCGCGAACCTTACTACTGATAAATATACTTGAGGGATTGCATTTGATTATTTCTACCCCAATACAAATTCGGCTGCAAGCATTGCAAACAACAGACTCGTTGTAAACTTGAGAATCGATGAACCGCAGCACAGTGTCGTCCTTATGAAGGATTCGACGATATCAGCCTATACGTATAGATGAAATGTGTGAGATATATGCTTAGCGTGAACGAATAGGAGCTAATAGGAAACATCCGATGAGTGCAGCAAGAACTCGGCACGTATAATACAATATCATTAGTGCATTAGTGCAGAACGGATCGAGCTATCGGTCACGCACGCGGCCTATACCTACACGCGAACCTTATTCGAATGGCTTATCATATAGACAAGACTGCCGCTGCCGCGAATACAGCTGTCCTGCCGCGCAGGCCGGTGGCTAGATAGGGGAGTAGGGGACTAGGGGAGCGAGCAACACTTGGACATCTCGTGAGTGTCTCGTAGGCGTCGCAGTTTCGCAGCCGGTATAGTAGCAGCGCCTATCGCCTGCCTGCATTATATACCTATATAGGGATTCGCGCAGCCAGCCAAGCAGGCAGCCAGGCAGCCAGGCAGGCAGGCAGGCAGGTAGACGTTTCCGTTGTTTGTAAGGTGCAACTCGCGCTCTCGACACTGCGCGTGTACGTACAGGTGCTGCTCTGGTGGTGCTCCGGTGCGCAGAGAGCGAGAGAGCGAGAGAGCGAGAGAGCGAGAGGGAGAAGGAGAGTGGAAAGCTCGGTATAATACATAACGGAGAGAGGGTCGATGTGAAAGCCTGCTGCCGCTCCACGTTCTGCTGCAGGGCTCGGCGGATGAGGGAGGCAGGGGCTGGCAGGGACTGGCAGTGGGGTGGCACCGGGGTGGCACCGGGGGGAGGGAGGAAGAATAAGAGAGAAACGGTAAAGAGAAAGAGAGGGAGCGAGTGCAGAACGGAGCGGAGCGCAGCGGAGCAGAGCAGAACAGAGCAGAGCAGAGCAGAGCCGAGCCGAGCCGAGCCGAGCAGAGCAGAGCAGAGCAGAGCAGAGCAGAGCAGAGTTGGATAGGATAGGAGGAGGAAGGGTGCAGGCAGTGGAGAGGGTCCCAGCGCGGCTGACACACAAACAAACCAAGCACTGCGAGAGCCACCTTCTCTCCTCGCCCAGCCTCCTCCGCCTCTTCTCTCCTTCCTCTCTCTCTCTCTCTCTCTCTCTCTCTATCGCTAGCTACGCAGACTGCTGCTGCTGCTGCTGCTGCTGTCTCTCTCTCTCTCTCTCTCTCTAAGCTCCAAGCCATCCCCGGTGAGAGAGCGTAGCGCCGCCGCCGGCTCACCCCCGACGAACCCCCTTTACCTCCGCAAACCGGCATTACGTACCGCTGAATTACGTAGCTAGGATGTGCGATGCTGCCTCTATACCTGTATACGCAGCCAAGGAGAAAAGCGAACAAGCTGCTGCCGTTGCCGACGCCGTTGCCACCGTCGCTGCTGAAAGCGATGGGGAGGGATAGGAAAACGAGTGCTGCTGCTGAACCAACGAAAGAGAAATAAAAATCAGACGGTTATTATTAGCGTTTAGTCGCTCGATCTCCTCTCCCGTCTCTCTGCACCTCGGCAATCCTAATGATTCGCGAATGCTCCTTCAAGACCAAGAGCCTCTTTTGTGCACCGAGTCTGCTGTCTTTATGCCGAGGATATTTAGCTGACAGGCCGATAATGGAATTAATGCCATTGCGAGACATGAGCCGAGCGCTAGTTGCCGATCCCGAGCTATCCCGTGCTTTCTATTTTCCATCAACTTTGACAATCCCCTTCTAATACTGCAGACTCGTACCGAATGAGCCACCTGTGCTAGTTTGCTTATGATCCTTTCAACTACTTTCGTTTATCATTATATATCGTGTTCCATACGCGGGATGGAGTGGAGAGTTCCCACCCGTGCAATGAAATTTTTCTATCTATTACAGGTTGTACCGATAACCATAATACGGAACATTCATTTGGAAAAATATATCGACTGGTAGGTACTATATACGTTATATACTTAAATGTTTCAATGCTAGACGAGAAAAGGCTTTTGGGCAGTATATCTTTATAAGTACTGTGTTCTAAATCCACTATTTCGATATTACGCCAACATTGGGATCAATTTCCCATCTATCATTGTGCGCCAAGTGACGAGATATCTGGTCCAGTTACCTTTTATCTTAAAACTTTTCGACGAAACAATTCGAATATTGAGTCAGCGAACATGGAAATAAAAGTTAAAAAATTACACTGCAATCGATTTGGTATCGGTAGTCACCATTTGTTTGTTATTATTGTACCTTATGCACACTGACGAGTATAAGAAAATGAGTGGGTGTTTCGATTGAATAATGAAGAAAATCAACTATTCGAATCAATTGCACAGTTCAATTACAAAGAGTTTTTCATGATTTTTCCCTTTTCTAACAATAAGAAGAGTGATTCGTGCCTTTTACCCGTTGGCGAATCAATACTCTCTCTTTTAAACTTAACGAGTTGATCGAGCACTTGTGATGTTGTAAAAATGGCATAGTTTACTGGCCCTAATAAACGTGTTGTTCTGATTTGCGCAATTTGAATCTTTTATCTCTTTCACTGCACACGGTGCCACGCGCAGTGTCCAAGGTGGCCTCTAGCTGCACATTCGAGAAACAAAGAAAGCTTGCGTGTCCAGCTGAATCAGCCAAAAATCAACGCTACAGGACGGCCACCATGCGAGCCAGCCGAAGCCGACCGAACGCGAGTGCCTATGGATTATCGAGCAAAGGGCATCGAGCGCGTGCAGCATCAGCGACCGCGGCGACCGCGTAGCTAAAAGAAAGTCCTTTATCTGCCTGTCCTGCAGTGGCGTGCCTGCATATATATGCATACATATATAAGTATATGTATACGTATAGCGGAAGGTGCATCAGAGCCGCGCGTTAAACCCCTTGGCGCGCGTGGATTTTCCATTGCAACGCGCAGAGACCACCATGTGCGAGTGTGTGCGCAGGCCGTGCCGACGAAGCCGTGCCGACGAGGCCGCGCCGAGAGCGGCTACCTGCGCGCGACGGGGTTCAACGCACCATTAAAGCAAAACCACACCTCTCCACAGCCTGCGGAACTGCAGCGACCCCCCCGACCTCACCGACCTCACCGACCCCGACCTCACCGACCTCACCGACCCTCGCCGCGCAACATATTCCACGTAGTCCGGCACCCACGGGCCCGTACGCAAGTGCAGCACTTATTGCGACTGCGCGATATACGCGAGGTGGCTGCTCGACGGGAGATGGACAAGCGGTCCCTTTCGGTCCCTTTCGCCGAATGCAGCGGCGCCTCCGACTCCGACTCCCGCGACAGCCGCGACCTCCGAAAGACCAGAGTCGCTGCACAAATATAGCGCGACGCGCTGCATCGGGAACTTGTAGCGGGACGAGCTGCAGAGTAGGTGCATAAGTTCTGCTCGAGAGCCGGGAGCCCGGCGAAGAAGGGCTTTGCAGCTCGAATGCTCTGGTTGCTGACGTCTCTCGAGCGGCAAGCCTCTCTCTCTCTCTCTCTCTCTCTCTCTCTCTCTCTTTCTCTCGCTCCCTATAGTTCCTCTTGTACGCCAAAGCCCCTATATATATATATAGAGGAGATGTACGCACGCGAGATCGCTTCTCTCCGCGCATAGAGAGAGCCCTGACGCCGGTGATGGCGTCGCCGACGACATACAGACGACAAAAGCCTCCTTCGCCTTCTCCCCCTCTATTCAGATATAAACACACACACAACGTATATATATACGTGCGTACCTCGGGCTGACCAAGCTGTCCAACCTCCTCCTCCTCCTCCTCCTCCTCCTCTTGCTTCCTCATCCCAACAAGCTCTGCTTTTCTCGTTTTCCCGATATCGGGCCGCGAAAACGAGTTGCGCGCCGCACCAGCGTCCTTGCGAATCTGATCAAGCCGGTATATAAGCTACGGAATTATTAAAAATTTGATCGAGCCCGAATTGTGTTGGGCCGGAATTTCCAAAACACACTGAAATATGAACAATTTGAAAAATACATCGCAGAAAGTATGATATATAAGTAGAGCTGCAGCTATAGTCAGAACTTACTTTATTATATTTATAAACCTTGTGGACAAATTCCCTACAACAGTGTACATAGACTGGTGTGAACTAATCTAATCTCGGTATAATTATCGGTAGTCTTTATATATATATATATATATGTCATAGGTATATACTTAGGCAGCTGCATGCGCATTAATTTTTGGACTGTCCGCGGTGGAGGGAAATTTGGAAATAAGAAAGATCTTTCATCAAGCGATGAATTTCGCCTTCTCGGCGTTCGCTCTGTCTCTGCGTATACACCTATATAAGGGAGAGAGAGAGGGAGCGACGCGGCGCATCGCCCTCCCACGCTTCTATACTCAGCCGCAAAGTCCCCCTTTGCCTTTGGCTTTGCCTCTCTGTACCTTCGCCGCTCTCCCTTCCTGTCTCTCTCTCTCTCTCTCTCTCTCTCTCTCTCTCTCTCTCCTTTACTCACTCGCAGGAGAGTTGTCTCGGAGCTATATAGCGAGCCAGGTTGTACGTATAGACCGGGGGCGGTATAAGTACCTATATCTTCGCGCGGCGTCCTCGTAATTTAAATACTCGCTCGTGCTCTTACTATTCTATGCAGCGCTAGTTAAGCCTGGCATACTTTATTTACTTCGCTTTACTTTTTCCCAATCTCTGATACGACCAACGATTTAAATTATTGACGCACCAAAGGAATCTTTATTCGTCATTGTAATTCATCCATTTTGCCTTGCACATTTACATAAATGCTACGTTATTATCACAATGTAGTATAATATTATTGTGTTTCACGCGTGTGTCCTCTAATCAATCTTGTTATACCTATCTTCGGTAAATCTTTTTTGTTTCTTTTCAAATAGTCTGTTTAATATTTATAGTGTATTATATACTACATAAGCTAATTCACTGCATTTATTCATTGTACGAAATAATAAATATCGAATAATCATACCCTACTTTCAAATCGATCAATCTAATAATAGAGACATAATCGTTTCGATCCGTACGCGTTACTACTTCTTATTCGAGTTGTAAAATGGAATAGTAAAAAAGAAACTGCAGCTGACAAAATTATGAAATTTATCGCAGTAGCGAAATTGGGAGTAAGTAGTTACCTATACATATGTATATTATTATACTTTATGTTGCGGGAGAGGAGTAAGTACTCGTCTTATATCTATTATAGTTTTATCGTAAATTGGAGATTCGCAGTACTCGAAAATAATGACGCGCTTGTAAAAGCTTTGTTGTCGAAGATACCACTCGAAATTCAGTATAGTTGATCGTTCCAAGGTTCGTTTACTATCAAAATCACATCTATCCGTTAATTTCCTCGACTCGACAATTCTTCATTCCCTGCATGCGCGCGTATATGTGCACGTGTGTGCGCGTATGTGCGTGTACGTGCGTGTGAACATATATATGTGTATATATATAGCTGGCTGACTAGCTGGCTAGCAGGAAGAGCCGAGGGACAAAATATATAAATTCCTGCGCCCGACTCGTTCATGGCTCCTCGAGTTTGTCCGCGCGAACCGAGTCGAGTTGGGGGATGCGGGAGAAGCCAAAGAAGAGAAAATAAGGGAAGAGCGATAAGGAGTATAGATAGATAGATAGGTGGGGGTAAAACTTAGATTTATTACACTCTTGATTCTTTAGTTTTTATGACCCGAGGTAAACAAGGATGCAGGCCGAGCAATTCGAACCGACTGCAATCCGGAAGTTGCTCTGCTTTACGCTGGTTTAAGTACATCGGTACATAAAAGCGAAATCGGTACAAACTGCTAAATCGCTACAGGACTGCATTTGCAGCGAGTTGATTTTCAAGCTCGAAAAGCAGCAGCCTGCGCTCTTCTTACGATTGTTCGCTCGATCTTATTCGACTCGGGGCGCAACTGGCGCGTGATTTTAATCGCAGGTTTTTCTCACGCAACCGCCGGCTCAAGGCGTTTCGCGCCGCGAGCTCCGCTGATAATTGTGCCTCGTCTCTCAGCTAAAAGGGTAGCGGCAGCGGCAGAACATCTCTCGAGCAAAGACGGAGCCGCGGCGAAAGAAAACTCATCACTCATCAGTAGTTCGATTCCTCGGGAGGCCGGGGGACACTTAAATAATTACCTCGCTTTAGCTGGTCCCGCGCGCTCGTCCGAGTAGTCGGCTCCGGCAGGGGTCTGCATCGAGGCCTGCAACGCAGGTGCATAGCCATACGCGTGGACTAGCCGTTCGCGAAATCCGATCAAATGCGCCGGTGCAGTGCGGGGCGTCGAGTCGATGCGACACTCGGCGGCTCTCCTCCTTTCGGCTATCGGGCCGTCGCACCGAGCTCAAATATGCAGAGAGGGAGCGAGAGCGGATGCAGTGAGAGACGCGACCGACGTCGAGCTTTTCCTCCTCCCTTTTGCAGCTCCCTTTTCCAATGATCTCTGCCGGTGCGATCGACCTCTCTCGCTCCCTCCCACCACTACTGACTATTGTACTCTATGCTATGTACGCGCGTCTCTGATGATTTACCTATCGAGTAGCCCCCCCCCTCTCTCTCTCTCTCTCTCTCTCTCTCTCTCTCTCTCTCTCGTTCGCTCATTCTACTCATTATGGAAGCGCCTAGCTCCACGTCCTGCAGCCCAACTACTTTGTCGTATATCGTCGATAATTATTTCTGCAATGTTTTGCACCTGTCAAAACTGTATAACATTCACTGTGCAAATCGTGTAGAGGATCACCTCACATTAACAATTAATGTACCTTATTGACCCTTATAAGTAGTTGATAGTAAAAATTGAAACCTTTAAAATAAGTGCAATCTGATATAATGGATTTGGGAAATAGATAATACTTGCGATTAAACATAATTTCCGATATTTTACACATCAATTTTGAATCGCCGATCTATGAAAACACTAATCCAAGTCAAACTATGGAAATGGATTTGTAAGTATAAGCTTTCATCATCTTATTGCACTTAGACACGCATTTTACATCGTTTCGCCTTTAATAACAATTAAATTTATTCAAAAAGTTATATAGATAAAATCATAAAGAAAGGAAATAAAAATAGTTTACATATATTTTAGTTTCAATGATTCCAGCGTAAAAGTGACTTGTATTTCCAGCATTTGTGCAGGACAGCTATTGGACAAGTCCACGAAAATCCATAGTCCAGAAGTGTGTCACTCAAGCTGCTCGAGATAAAAGATGCAGTACTGGCTCGTAGCTCTTGGCGATGCACTCGAGTCTCGGTACAGAGCAATTAATGCCGCAATCGGTACTTTTTTCGCATGGAAAAAATCCTGGGCATCTCGAGTGCGTTACAGCTGGGATATATCCTACGGTGCTTACATCCCCTGCACATGTCACATATAAATATTGAAAAGATAGAACGGCAGGTCTCTTGCCCCACCTCGTCATGTAGCATAAAATGCAATTTGTACGGGATGGACCTGGGGTGGGGGCGGAGGAGGAGGAGGAGGAGGAGGAGGAGGAAGAAGAGGCAGGGGGGAAGCTGCGAGCCAAGAATAAAAAGCGTCGGCGGGCGGTGGTATAAGACTCGGTCCGCTGTATATACGCTCGTGAAGGAAATTTCCTCTCTCCCCTATACTTGCTCCCGTTCCTATATACGTGCGCACTCTCTGTGTACGCGCGCGTATATATCTCTAGTCTCTCTCTTTCTCTCTCTCTGTCTCTGGCGAATGTTGGCATCTCCGGGCTATATAGGAGCCACACTTGGCAACCGCTGTACACAAGGCGAGACGAGCAGAGCTTGAAAAGCAGCAGCGCCACGAGAGACACAAGAAAGAAGAAGAGAGGAAGAAGAAACGGAGCAGCAGCGCCAGTGTAGCACCAGTAGTCGCCAGTGCGTCTGGACCCTAACAAGAAACTAAACCCTCCCTTTTCGTGCCACCAAAACCCCCTCTGGGCCTTGGAGCAACATTACGGCTCCTTCCTCCCATCCTTAACGTTATCTCTCTCTCTCTCTCTCTCTCTCTCTCTCTCTCTCTCTCTCCCTTTCTCTCTCTATCTGCTCTTGCGATGCCCGCAGTTCCACTGCTCGATCCTGCCTCGTACCGCTGCTCCGCTGCTTCCCCTATCTCACTTGCCTATATAGTCTGTCCGCTCGTTCGCTGGAAATGGGCTGCGTCTCTCTCTCTCTCTCTCTCTCTCTCTCTCTCTCTCTCTCTCTCTCCCTTTGCGTGGCTCCTTGCTCGTCGCTCGTCGCCCGTCGCTCGAAAGAACCGGGAACTGCGGGGAGAGCCGGACGAGGAGAAAGAAAGGGGGAGAGCCGAGCAAGGGACTCGCAGCTCGCTCCAACTTAGCTCCAAACGGAATTATTGTAGGAGAGAGAGAGAGAGAGAGAGAGAGAGAGAGAGAGCGAGGCCAGAGCTGTCCAAGCCGACCTTCGTATACACACTTCCTTCTAGCGGCGACGCGATATCGACGGACTGGCCACGCTCGGGCGTATACGGGAACAATTGAGTTTCGGGCCAGCAGCGGATATCAGCATTTCACTCGATGTTTCTTGTTTCGAGACACTCTTATCAAAGCCGGTTAGATCTACTCCGAATAATGCGGAATCCGCTCGGCGAGCTTATTTAGGTACTTTGTAACTCATAAAGTAAAAGACACAACCAGCTGCAATTTGTTCGCAGAATAATCATAGATCGTGCCAAGCTATACATATACGCTGTACTCTCGCGGAAATATCCGAAATATTATGCTGCTTAACGAAGGAATTCTTAGTGCAGTATCATCGTGTAAGAATAAGCGCATTTCGAAATTTAGATCTCATTCTCATTGCTTCCATTTTACTCGTTCATAGTTGAGTTTGGACTGCCTCGCGCTTCGCTCCAAGAAATTTCTCGAGTAGAATATTTCACGAGCCAGCCACGAAATTGATCGATATCGCAGGTTTTTTCCTTCCCTCCTTTTCCATCGCCGCTGGAAATATTCTACCTCAATAAGCCCGGAGAAGTATGACGAGGGTCGCTCCTCTCCCCCAACCTCCCTCCTCGCCCACTCACCCATCGTCTCTCTCTCTCTCCTTTTTCATACAACGCATGCCGCTCGTGTCCCGTCGCGGCGCCACGCCGCACAAGCTCGGGGTTCTCCCGATGATCGAAGGGCCGAGAGCCCGAGAGCGAGTTTTCCGTTATACGTGTATATATACAAATATATATGTGTGTGAGCTCAGGCGAAAGGTTCGTACGGGGGAAATAAGAGGAAGCTCGCGGTATACAGCATGAAAGAAACATCGAGACGTATCTTTTTATATCGAGCGCCCCTTGGCTTTCTTCCCTTTCCAGGAGGACCGAGCGAGAGAAAGAGAGACAGTACGGTGCGCCAGTGCGGCTACACCCTACCTACGTAGACCCGCCGAATACTCGTATCTATGTGCACGCGCTCCGATCCTTCTTTCCTAGGCAGCACTTGCGGCTTGCGCCTGTGTCGGCGGGCCCGTCTTGGACTATCCAACCGATCGATCTCGATTCCGCGCCTTTTCTCCCGTGTATATGTACCGGGCTGCTTTCCTCGGCCGCACTCCATGCACTGCATTCCATCGTGCGCAGCTTTTCTCATTCTCAAATAGCGAACAAAAGATGAGGAAAATCGATTTGAGACAAATTCATTCTTGACTATCCGCCTTTAGTTCTGATGCGGGGAGGGTCGCGATCAGTCAGCTGCCCTGTCCATCCAAAGTGCTTTTTAGGGGATATAAAGCTGCCACGGGTTAATTCTCGTCCCATCCTGGTTCTTGCGTCCGTTACAGGAATACTTTTACTTTGTTCTTATGAATACGAAATTGGGATTTTCATTCTTTTCTCGAGATGATACAATTTTTGATTATGCGGTTTCGTATTCTATGGATCTCTGACCGATAGAGAGTCATATTTTAAACGGTACGTCTCGACGATTTAGGACGAGGTCTCGTTCGATGAATTCATAGATTACGTATTACCACGGTTACGATGGATTTTTTTATTTTCAAGCGCATCGAAAACCTTTAATCTCTGTTGGCAAACATAGTCTTAATAATTAAAACTAAAGCAATGAACCGATGCATAGAACTTCAAAATTATCGTAATTAATGAAGAGTTGGCCAAAATAATATTATACCAATAAGAGGAAAGGAAAAACGATTTTAAGGGTAAAGCGAATTGCGAGGTAGATAAAAGAGAAAGAAGTCGATAACGCGTGAGGGCGGATCGGCAAGGGTAAATGCAGAGACGCACACAAGAAAACGAGCGAAATACACGTTGGCAAAGAAGTGGAAGAGGCAGGGGATCGATAACAACGAATCATTCGAAGAGTGAGAAAGCCGAGAAACTCGTTTCTGCGTACGCCCTTCGCAGGGCGTATATGTATAGCAAAAATACAGGTTCAAAGTTGCACTCGTGGAGAATCGATACAAGATTAGAATTCATGTGGTCCACTTATGTATTAAGTAGTGACATAAGATGAAATAAAAGGTCTGGGTTATGCATTCACAATAAACTATCTAAAAAATACCTCTGTACGATGCAATTAAATAATAACAAATTGAAATTTCGAGATTGACTGAACAAGTTTAAGATGAATTGTTATCTGTCATTTCAATTGAAGGAAAGAACGTAAAGTTAGGCTTTCCTAAACTACATATATTTTCATGGGTTTTACTTATCACGCAGTCAACGCTTTAAGAAAATCAATCTAGTTATTACTTGATAAGAGATTCGCGTAATACGCAAGCCATTATACTCACATCGATACAAATAGTAGTTTTATTTAACGCAGATCTTTTAAGCCTAGACTTTCTCGTGATATCTTTAAAAGCCCTCTGGTCATAATTCAAGATAGGAAAGCAGCTGTAAAGGAGGAATTGCAAAGCTGCAACTTTGAAAAAAGTAGGAAAACAACGGAATATCAAGAGAGAGAGAGAGAGAGAGAGAGAGGGAGAGAAAGATAGGAAGCCTCAAAAGTTTGCACGAAATTTGAAATGAATGCGAAAGTCAGTTATAAAATAAAGTTGGTGGCGTCGTAAAAGATGATGCTAAGAGCTGGGAGATGAACAAACCCAGAGGGTTAAGTTTTACGGGGCTAGAATCTGAGCTATCGAGCGGGCATCGAATTACCAACTACCCACTGCTCCTCGACATTTGACGTGTTCTTCGTGCGTTTGTCTCTCTCTCTCTCTGCGTGTGTGTGAGTGTGTGTGGCTGGGCACATCTCGTCCTTCTCGCTTTCAGCTTTCACATCGATATATCCACCGTTCACTGACTCTATACATGTATAGAGTAGATGTGCGCCTTTGGAATTTACGTAATTAAGCCATTCTCCATATATACATAACAATCGCACGTGAGCTTCTCTTACGAGCGAGTTTGACATAAATTAGGGATTATATAACAATCTAAGAAAATTTAATTTGAAATTAAACATGAGTTTTGACAGCGCTTTAAAGAACTATTAGCAACAATTGGCAATGTAAATCAGATTAAAGTTTTTCGTATACATTAGTAAAATCTCTCGTTACCTTCCTTACGAAATCAAAGCACCCGATCCTGTCCTCGGCGACTTTTCTCAGTTGTTACACCTTTATACCGTTACTATCACCACTAGTACTACAATATACTCTCTGTACCAATACTGAATAAACTACTCGAATATTAGATGAAACATTTTCATAAAGCTTTCAACGAAATGCTTTAGCTCGATCCATTAAAGGGTGTACTCTAGGCATAAGATGCAGGCCCTGGATGCAGATATCGTTAGATGAAAGCACGTGCAAATTTATCGCGAAAAGAAGGAGCCGGCGGTGAAGAAAAGAATAGAAGACCAAGGTGGAGGGAGGGTTGGGGGTGGGAGGG
>UELU01121587.1:0-22735 GCA_900490025.1 Megastigmus dorsalis | reverse complement strand
GTGTGTGTGTGTGTGTGTGTGTGTATGATTGTGTGTGAACATCCACCCACAACTCCTACGACGTGAGCTGCACTGGACTGCAGGCAAGTGGAACTGCTTAAGGAGTAGAGCGAGAGCGAGTACGTAAAGAGTACAGCGCAACACAGCGAGTAAGTACTGATTATACTATTGCGGCTGATTGCTAACGGCGATCCGAGTGTGCGTGTGTGTGTATGTGTGGTTTCGCGCGCGAGTAACTGCCTTCTCGATTCGCGAATATTTGTGAAGAACCATTGTAAAAATTACAAAGAATATACGAGTGTTAGATAGAGTCACATCTTTATTATTCTTTAGTTGTAGTCACACCTTTCCCTTATTTGCCCGCGATTACCGCCGCCTCCGTGGGCACAGTGGAAAAGCGTTTCCACTGTGTAAAAACTGAGCAGCTAGCATCATGAGCACAGCACGGTGCTCACGATAGGAAAAGTCCGAGCAACGCAAAGCGAGACTCGTCAAGAGAGTCTCACATTTGTACAACGGACGTTTCACCTGATCAGCGGGGAAAATCCCGTGTATATTTTCCCGCTGCAACGTGCAGGAAAGGTAGGAGTGTGCAGTACACCGGCAATGCACACAGTAAAAACAGCCCCGTTACAGTATATATTTTTTTACAAAGTTCCTAAAAATACCTCTTCGGCTATCTGAAGATTAATAATGTATGTAATATATTATAATTATATCATGTAATAAAAGATAAATATATTATAAAGCTTTATCAATGTAGTATCAACTCAATGGATCTCGAAAAACTTTACTTTATTGACAAAATAAAACTAGGATTCAAAAACTTAATAATTTCAGAATTATTTTCCTCTCGCTTATTCCATCCTCTTCTTTTAATAAGCGAAGACTTGACACAAGACCACTTAGTAAATAATCATGTTCTTTGTTTTATCCGTCACATAAATTTCTTCATAATGATTCTTTAAAAAAAAAATCTTACCCTTTTGAAATTCTTCGACGACTAATTTATCAATTAACTTTTTCAAACTTTGTTTAACGATGTAGAGGACTTTCCAGAAATACATTCAAAATTCTTTTCGGTGAAAAAAATGCTAATATTAAGGTTTAGATTTTTGAATATAGGACAAGCAATGTAACAAAAATAACTGCACCAATATATTTTACGCAAAACTTGCTGTGAAAAATAAAAAGTAAAAAAATAATACGAAAATCCAACGCTGCAAGTCTATTTGCAGTTCAAAGAATAACAATTTTCATTCGAAATAAAAATCGTGGAAAATGATAAAAAAAAATATATAAATGTTAATAAGAGAAACGATAACAACGGTAAAAGTTGAAAGAATGCGTTCAGTTATCGTTTTATAAATGTATTTTTTTTATTCAATATCGTTTTTCCTTTTCATTTGTTTACATTTCATCGAATAATGTTCCATATAGGTACATAATACATGAGCGTTGTTACATGTACGTTCGATAACTATATCCTATCTCATATAGTACAAACATATACAACATGTAAACTAAGTGTTACTTAGCAACTTTATTTCGAGTTCACTTCGCAAAAGTCGGAGTACGATTCAAATATATCGATCGTTTCGGGGTGCGGATACATACTAGCAATAAAAATCGATCACTTAAATTTTAATTCATTCAGTCGTCCTTATTGTTCTAGTTCTTATTTTGTTCAACACAAATCTCATAATCATATAAAATATAAAATGTACGTAGGAATAGTAGGTACAAACACATACTTACTCATGCGAGAATACAAATTGTATTTGCACGAAAATGGGAAGGCCTTTAATAGCACTCGAAATTTAGGAGAATATTACGTCCATTTTGCATATAATAAATGCGCTTTTATCGATTAATTCATCTTTACGCTGATTTAAAATGATATGATAAAGTTACGCCTTTTATTATTAATATGCAATCATACAATCTAAATTAAAGTGCGTGTTATTACTACAAATTAATGCTTTCAGCTAAAGGTTCAATTATTAGAGAACAGCATTTTATATATTAAACATAAATTAATGCTAACAAAGTCATTCACAATTTACTTTTATACATGCTTCTATTATACACGTATAGGCAAAAGAAAAAACTTTTGTATGGATGATTTATCAAAACTTAAATTTATGAATAGTAATAAAATTAAAAGTAAGTATCAATAAAAACTTTACATCTCTTTGGGAAAAGTGGATTTTGATACTATTTCAAGGCTTAAAATGAAAGAAGATATAAGTTTTCTATATAAAACACATTTGTTATTATTTTAGTCATAATAAATATAATATAGGTAAGGCAATTTCATTAATCGGATAGTGTGCGGAGATGGTAATAAAACTCCGTTACAAATCTTTGAAGAGCTCAATTTCTTTTGTAATAAGTTTAATCCAATTTAAGTTTCATTAAGTGAATAACGAGTTCCCCTTTCATAAAGTTCTTTGACCGAAAAGTCGTAAATTCAAAGTGAAGCATTAATTCTAGGCCGTAAAAGCGGCCCTATACTCGCACTTGAATCTCTCTCTCTCTCTCTCTCTCTTAAAAATGTTGATTGAATAAAGTATAAAATGAAAAGGGTCTTTAAGAAAAATCAATGATTCCCTGGTTGCGCGCGCGAGTGAATATGCAGTTAATACGATCCGATGGAAAATCCGTTTTTCCCAGTGAGTAAATATTTGAAGAATTTGCTCTGATTCTTAAAACGCTCACTCGAGAGCAGGAAGGGAAAGAGCTCCTGAAATGAAAAAAGTTGGTCAATTCCTTGGCTCGACCCTTGCAGAGCAGCAGCCGAGGCAGCAGCAGGCGGCAGGGGACGATCACATTGGCCCGGCTCAGCTCAAATGCGTATCTTAAGAGTGAAATCGATGCAGTCGATGCTATTGGTAACCCTAACTTTTCGCGTCTTGTGCGCTTGTCTCTCCTGGGTCTTTGGAGCTGCAGGTGCAACGACGGCCTTTTCGTCTTTGTCGTGCTTGGGTCGTAAAGCGACGCCGTCGGCGATGATGCGGCCCAACAATGCCTTCATGCTTCTCGCCTGGCGCTCGTGTGCCTCGTTGTAAAACCCTGGAAAAAGAAAATAGACACGGCACACCGCCGTTGACTTCATCAGAGACACTCCTCGCGGTGCATGTGTGTGTAGCTCTGCGGGAAGAGGGTTGCGCGGGGTTGCGCGGGGTTGCGCGGGGGGAAGGGGGGGGGTGATGTGTATAATATGCGTGTAAGGGTATATATAGGTGCGGGTCGCGCATGTATAGATCTTTACTTTTGACCCCCTTACTCGATTGCGTACAGAGTGTGTATAATACTGATGTAATGGGGTGTATGTGGGTTCACGACTCGCGGACTATATTGAAATAGGATTTTCGCTTTGCTTGTGACACAGTTACACAATATCTAGAATTGATGGCCTCATAGTGCTATAGTCACGCCGAGTATATGGATCTAACTTTTTGTTAGAGGAAATAAATTGTGCCAGTTATTTTTCGTCTCCCATATAGTTATGGATAAATGTTTGCACCGAGCATATACGAAAAATAACTAGCACTGCAATTGGAAAAAAAGAACTGCGATCAGAGAAAATGTATTCTACAGTAAGAAATATGCAGTATAAAAAAAATTCGAAATTTTTTTTGTAGCATATTTGAGTTTAAGGTCCGAAGGCTGTTCAGTATAAAGTACTGAAAGAACAATTTTGTCATAAAAATTCTAAAGGATATACAAGGCTCATAAAAATATTGATTAGTCGTTCCCCCGAGTTTTTAAAAGAAAAGTTTTTCAAGCATCCTAAAATTTCAGTATACCCGTTGTGTACCTTGCACCATTTTTAAGTGCTGCTATTTTTACATTTTTATACTGTCATATGATTATGCATGTGCAAATATGAAATGAATTTTACCTCAGGTGCTACATACATTGTTCAAACGATTTACTTTCTAATGGTTCAACAACCATTTGCACTATATTGTAATGATAACGAATAAACTAACATTTTACATTTATTTTTATTCTGTATGGATGGAGTGGATTAAAACAATGTTTAATCAGATAGGAAACAAAATGTACCTTTCATTAAAAATAACACATAATTATAATAATGTACATTATAAAGAAAATTTTTATAAGTTTCTTTTTATTCCACGAACCACCGATAACGTAGGAAAATTGTATGTAAAATGTCTTTTCTCATAAGATTAAAGCATTTAATTTATACACATTTACTTGTTAAAAATAACTTCTAAAGATTCTTTTAAAAATTAAGCTTTTTAACAAAGTAATTCAGTTAATAGACATAGGAAATGACAACAAGATGAATGTTTGAAATAATTTATTTTTAAAAACAAAAATATTTGTAGAGTAGGACATAGGTTTCTCGTTTGATTATAAAATCATCATTTTTAAATATCTTTTATTTAGATCGTAAATAATAATATAAAAAATTCTAGAAAACAACACCAAATGAAAAATCTATAACATCTAATAAACCATTGAAAGATTAACACCAATAAACACTTAAGATTAAAATTTTTTATTACAAAAACGTTCAGCAATCCGACAATAAAAAGACATTCGCAAAATAAATGATTGTAGCATAAGAAGAAAAGAAAATGTAATTCCGTCCTAGAGAAGCACCAATGTTCTGCCGCTTTAGCAACGCAAGTTCATTCGCTACACTGCTATAAAAAACGCCGTCGGTTAGCTAATTTTTCTCTAAATATAAATATATGGAAAATTCGCCATTAGGTTTCGCGCCCCTAGAATTCGTGTGCAGTCACGATAAAAATTAAAAACACTAACTGGATTAACTTTATCGTGGAAGAAAGTTGATAAGGAAATTCTAACCGCCAGGGCGATTTTTTCACATCAAATGAACATTTACAATTTTCATGCAATCATTATAAGGGAAGAACGAATATTATTTCTGTATAGGAAGATTTCATTTGTTTTTGTAGTTTTCGTTATCTTAATGTAATCTGCATTACCTGCGGTGTAAATACGCTTTTAATTGTGTAAAACACTTTCGAAGTGAGAAGACTTTAATTTCTATATATTGGCACTGACGTACGTAATTTCAATGGCACACAAAACTTGATGTGGAATCAAGAAACACTTTTCATAATGAATAAGATCAATGGACACATCGGATAGAACCAAATTAGGCGATTCGTTTCTTGTTTCTACCTTCTTACTCGTACATTTATACTATAAATGTTCCAAAAGTTGACGTTCCATTCAGAACGAAAGCAAATATAGTTCTATATACTTTACTCATATTATATAGCAACATTTGGAACCATTTTCTACATCATATACGTTCCGTAATAACGTGCAATATTCGTTATAATCTGTCTGAATTTCGTCATTAGCTTAGTTAAGAGCTGGTACAACCATCTTCTTATTAAATGTTATTCAATTATATACCAATTGTGTATATTTAGTATATAACGTGTATAATATAAGTTATCTAAGACTCTTATATTGACATGTGTCCAGGATTGTCATGTAAACTTGTCGACTCTCGTGGTTCTTGTTAAAAGTTACTTATGTATTTTTTTTCGAAAACGCTTGCATCTCGCACAAGTCCGATGCTTGGCACATGTTTGGCAACATATTTTTTTTGTTACATATATTCACATTCCAATTCCTTTTAATCCGTTTTATTTTCTACATTCCTTGTAATTGTAAAGTCATTAATTGATCTCGTTAGTGGAAAATTCATATCATGCAAATAAACTACGATAGTTAGCAGCGGAAAAATAAGTAATGCTATAAAAAACTAGATATAGTTTGTAAAAATGAGTTTTTGATTCGTTTTCCCAACCGTTTTTCTGTAAAGTTAAGAAAATTGAACAAAGTTTTATAAATATCACTTTGATTTTTCCTTCCACTCTATTCATCATAGACATTAAAATAAAATAATTCACTTCTACGTTATAATTTTATAGAAGAATAATTAAAGAGGGAAGAAAGTGATTTTATAATGTTCATCATAGGAAATCGGTCAAGTAACAAATGTGAAATTAAACGGAATGATTCTACTTATAATAAAAATGTAAAAGTCATTCAGCACGAAGTTGGGAACAACGTTATTTAGTTATTTGTCAAAGTCAGCTTGCTTTCTTTAAGAAGTATTGAAAAGAATATCTAAAAATGAGCAATCGAAAAAGCAAACATCGTCAGTCTCGACTACGAAGAAAATAAAGATTTTGTACTTACGTATAGTATTAGCAAGAATAATTTTTTAAATAATCAGCGACTAACTGCCAGTAAATAAATATATAAACTAGTATCTATATGATATACTCTCTGTACAATACGATATAATTCTCTTTCGCAAATCCAACATTAAAAAATAGACTTTCAAACTTCAAAACATTATAGAACCGACCGCTCCGTTCCTCCCACAAAGTCTTTATGATTGAACCAAATTGATTTTATATTATCAGATATGGGCAAATTTTAATTAATTATTTTTCAGTATATCGTGTTATAAAACTTTTTATATCAGTTGCGGAGGTAATTAGCTTTGTAGAATTACTCATTACGATGCGGGTAATGATTTTCAATGGTTGAAATAGTTGTCGTTATGAACGTAGAGATAACACACTTTTGACTTTCATCAATACTTTTATGAAAAAGTAGCAATCTTTCAAAAGTACATATCTGGATAAGACTTAATTCTGAATAATCATTAAAACTTTTAAGATATAATCTTTCCATTTCTTGTATCTTAAGGTTAATAAATTTTATTTAAGTTTTCAAAAAGCTTTCTCTTAATATTACAAAACTCCTTATAAAATCACACGCATTAAAAAAATTAACGATTGAAAATTTTTTTAGGAAGACTTATTATAATTTATATTATATGATTTACTTTCTTTTAAAAAGACTATTATATAGTTTCAATAATTAATAGTACGTTATCACATTTTAACAAATAAAGAGTAACACTAGTTTTTAAAATAACTCATTCGCGAACGAACTTTGTCCAAGCGAATAAGTTAAATAAAAATAGATAATCATGTTAAAAATTTTTTGAAAAATTCGTTTACCAAGAGTACGTTAATTATTATTCAATGGCTTTAAAAACGTTAATAGATATGTATCTCTAAATTGGAAATAGTATTTATAGTTTTAACAAATCGATATAAAATTCACTACGTATTAGCAAATACTATAAATCTTCGATATGTACCCACGTAAAAATACACGTAGAGAAATCGATAGTAAATTGCTACATCATTGCACTCAATTTTCAAAAGTTTGTAAATTAAGAAATGGCAATTTCACTCGAAGAAATCAGTTACTCTGGTAAAATGTTCGAGCATAGATATACTTTTTAAGAAGTATCAGGTTCTCACCTGCTTGTATGAATAATTTCTACTTCAAACCAGCCATGCAGTAAATTTTTCGGCATTACATCTAATTCAAATAAAACCTTATTCTTGAACTCAAAAAGCACCTTTCAAAACCGACAACTTTAACTATAACTTAAAGAATAAAGATTGTTGGCACGAGAATTGTAGGGAAGAGCAGTTAAGTATATTCTTTGAGAGATACACTGTATAATGCCGAAAAGTGTACCACAGTCATGCTCAAAAGAATGGAATGTTCAGTTTTAAATATCTACTAAAATATCATTGCACTGAGATGGAAATATACCGCCGCGAGCATCGACAGTCTTCTGTGAGACAACGCATATTTCCAAAACCAATAATAGTCCTCCACGTAATCGAGTAATTTCACAAAATCAATCACGGCTTTGATTAGAAACTGAATGCTAACGCAACACAGTTCGACAATCCCGAATTCTACAAAATGATCTCCTCACTACAATTGCCCATATCCTCCTCCTATAATACAGTCTCCTTCTGACTGATAATCTTAATACCATGCTTCGTCAGTATCATTTTGATCGTGTCGCTGTCCCTTATCTTCACTCTGGCGCACTTATTACCGCCCCCGCCGCTCGTCGTCCCGTTCTCATCCGTGTCAGCGTTCTCCTCGAGCGAGTCCAAATTATCTCCCGAGCAATCGAATCTTCCCACATTGTCAGCAGATCTCCTCAAGGACCTGCTTCTCGCGATTCTCGGTCTGATGCTATCAGCGGACGTCATGAACTTGTTGTCTCGCGTCTTTGAGAACTTCTCACCGCCACTGGACTTGAAAGACATGCGATTCTGGAGATTATCGACCGACGAGTATCTTCTCTTCTCCTGACTTCTATCGGCGCCGCTCTTCTTCGCGTACGAGCCCTTTCTACTCAGCCGTTTGTTGCCGCTCACGCTCAAACTTCGGGACATGGCGATTTCGTCCTTCGGTCCGAAGAATCTGAACTCCTGGCTAATCCCGGGGGTGCGACTGTAACGCTCCGACTCGCACAACAGCTGATGATCTGTCCTGAACTTGGAAAACGTTCTACAGTCGATTTCCGAGATGAGCTGACGATGCCTTGGCATTATGTTCACGTAAAGCGGCTCGGGCTTGTTACACGTGTCTAAGGAAGATCGTAATTTGCAGTCCTGCAGTCCGCAGTTGTCGATCTCGAATTGATCGTCCTCCAAAGTCGACATCCTGTAGAATCCCCTACTGATCTCTATGGTAGATTTGGCTTTCGGTAGGCTCACCGCCACAGATCTACGGCTACTGACGACCGCTTGTACGTTATCGGGAAGTGGCTCGTCGGTGCTCGTGGCTGGCTCGCCGCAGATCTCGCAGATCTCGGTCGACTCGCTCAGAGTCTGCGCGGTGGTCGCGTTCTTGCAGTCTAAGGCCTCGTTGGAGTCGCGCAGGTTGCACGAGCTGCAGATGTCGCATTCCGTGGAGTCCTCGTCCCCCGGAGAATTCGAGCGCAGAGTATAGAAGACGTCGGCGGAGGAGGGCTGCTCGTTGGTGGTGGTGGCGAAACAGCAGGCCGAGCAAAACTCGTCGGTCTGGGCATCGAATTCCGGCGCATTGATCAGCTGGGAAGTGCTGTCCGACTTGACCTTCGAGATGGTGTCGCAGAACGAGATCTCGCTGGTTTTGAAGGACATGGGCGCTTTGTGCTTTATGGACTCGAAGCTCTTGGACTTCTTCGACATGGATTCCATCGCGTTTCTCACGGACGACTTTGTTTCTTTCTGGTTGATGGAGTCGAGGCTGCCCTGCAGCTGCTGTCGTTGATGATTTTTACCATTTTCTGGCGGCGTATTATTGATTATCAGTCTCAGTCTCTTGATGTAGCTTATGTCATCCTGGAAGAATTTCTTCGTCTCTTCCTCAACCTTCTCCTCGAGCGTCTTTTCCTCCCCGATCGTTGGAGTACTTTCGACGAGGGATACCTTGAGCTCATCATCTTTGCTCGACTTAATGCTCTCCTCGTCGTCTATCTTCTTCAGACTCTTCTTAGAATTAACCAGTGATTTCAGGTATTTCCCATCGATCTCGAAATTGGCTTCGAACTTGGTCGCTTGGGAATCCGAGTCCTCGAGATTATCATAGGCGAGGGACTCGTTCCTATCAATTCCATCCTTTGTCGTCGTGCTAGTTGTATCTTCGGAATTGGCTTTGTCGGAGCTATTGTCCTCCTTGCAGTCTTTCTTGTTTCTCACGGAAGACTCGTTCAGATCCTCCGAACTCTCATCGCAAGTGATCGACAGCACGTCCTCCTCCCTGTCCTCGCTGTAAGTGTTGTTGCACAAGGTAGCCAACTCGCTCTCCGTCGTGTCCTCGAATGCTAGCAATTCGTTTCGTGCCCTCGCGCTACTCGGTAACTCTAACGGGCTATCTATTTGGCTAAAAACTCGGCTGGCCTGCCGCAGCAACGACGAGGACGACTCTTCACCGAAGTGCAACGAGTCGTTCACGAGGCTCCTGAAGAACTTTTCACGCGCCAGCTCCGTGTCCTCGACGCTATTCGTCGAGGACTGGTCGTCGGAGTAGCGCGAGCTGCAGTTGTTGTGCAGGTTCTTCTGGAGTACCGATTCGGGCAGGTCGTTCGACATCGTCGTCGTCGTCGTCGTCGTCGTCGTCGTCGTCGTCGTCGTCGTCGTTGCTGAATACGCGTCGCAAGGACTCTGTTCCTTCATAGTTATGTCGCTAGGTGACGGCGTTAAAAAAGCATTGTCGTGGTGATACTTGGCCTCGTCGGCGGTGAGGTAATCGCTCGAGGAATGAATAGATGATAATTCCAACTTACTTTTGTGTCCAGATTATGTGATGATATCGAGGCGGCAGCGTGAAATAAGAGAGAAGTTTTGAAAAGGATTTAGTTGCTTGTCAGCGAGAACATGAACATCCATTTTGATTTGCAATAGCTTTATTAGACTTATATATCTGATAATATGAAGCTGGAGATTTATTATTTAGAGATTTAATATTTAGAGATGATTGAAAGATTGAAAGAGATGTTCGTGTCTGCTTATAATATTAAATAATTAAATAACACACTTTGAATTGAATTAAATAAGGTCTTGTATTTTATTCAAAATATTTCTGTCACAACCAAAAATTTATTATAACTCTTAAGATTTAGATCTACATACTATTTTGCCTTAAAGTGAAGTTTAAAATAAATATTCAATGAATCCGAAAACTCTTATTTTAAATTTTTTTTTGACAGGAAAATGCCAAAATAAAATTTGATACGGATTGTTGATATATGTTAATAACTTGATATGCACTTCTCTTAAATAATTTTTTTTTTTATAAATGTACAAAATTTTCCGAGGACTAAAACTCACTTGCAATTGTAGGTCATAAGAAATTTTTGTGCATATGTGTGTGTGAGTACTATTATATTCGTCTATGTACATTATTACCATAGGATATATGCCTGCAAATGCAACCGTTCCACATGGAAAATTATTGTCTGCAGTACTTTATTTGAATTAATAAATAGTTCTTCAACGAGACGTTGAGTAAATTTCACTTTGGGCTACTTTAAATATCTTCTACTAAATCATTGGAAGACGCGAGGAAGACTAGACTAATGGAATCTTTCAGAAGAGGCAGCCTTCGTTAAAAAAGTACTTTGACACTTAATCTATATTAATGTTGGAACATCTTCGAAAAAAGTTTTAATGAAAAATAAGCTAACTCTATTTAAAAGCATCACTTAGCCCCGGACTCGGCAATTAAAACTTCTTCAACATTAATATAGATCAACACTCGAGAACTTTGGCAAGGGCCGCAGTTGCAATTATAAAAATATTTCGTGAAATGTACAAGACTACGAATACATATATATAGCTTTATATCTAAATATATATGTATAAATAAAATATACAAAAATAACAATTTCTCTAAAGACACTTGGCAATCAAGCAACATATAACTCGATTTTTGTTTGGCTCACTCACATTGTCGAGGGTCGATTAGCTCCGTAAATCCCGTTCACGTAGACGTAGTCAATCACGTCGTCTTGCAGCAGATACTTGACACTCTCGCCGCGCTTGAGCGCTCTTCTTATTCGCGAGGAGCTCACTTCGTTGGGAATCCATTCGGTAACTATCTGTATGTTGTGCTGCGTGAGGAAAGTATGGAGTTTAATTTGACGTGTGCTGAGCCGAGCTGAGCGGAGCTCGGCGAAACTTTCTTAATTTAGAGGAGAAAAGTTCCGATACTTACTAAATGCTTGGAGAGAACATCCGAATCGTAAATGAACTTGTAGGGATTAGAACCCTCCCTCGTGATGACTATTAGACCATATTGACCAACAATTTCTGTGATCTGCAAATAAACAATGTCAAAGTTTTTACACTGATATACATACTTAAAGACGTTGCACGAAATGTTTCTGGTACGGTAGTGCGGTGCAAGTAAATTTTCCGTGTACCGATCAGAGAAACAGTTTTGAGGGTTTAATTTAAATGTCACGACTTATAGCCACTCAAAGCGACTAAAGTATAAAGTGTTTAGAAACTAATCAATGGTAAATTTAGCTTATAATTCGAAATTGGATTTCCACACATTTGCTGATGTAATTAAAAGTGGTATTAGTTTCTTATTAATCCAAACTTTACAAGTCATCCGTATTTATTGCTAAAGAAAAACAATTTCAAATTCGCTTTATTAAAAGTTAAACTGACTAGTGCGACAGTTGTACGAAATGCAGTTAACAAATAGCTATAACTCGAAAGAATAAATTTATCTTTTTAATGCTCAATGATACATCTAAATAATAGTATCCATTACGCAAGTAACGTGTAAGCCAATCAATTAGCAGCTGAAATAAAATAAACTCCCTTGGCAGCTAGCTAAAAGCTTTTTATCAAATTAATAAAAATTTATGAGTTCGTGCAAGAGTGTAAGAGAGAGAGAGCTTCTAATTTCTCCCTTTATGTATTTACATTTTAGTCTCGAAATAATCCGCTATTAATAGTGCAAAAATGGCGATATAGCTTTAATTAAAGTGAAAAGGCGTGGCGTTAAATTAAATTAAATTATTCTCCTACTCCTTATTCCGACTTAAATTTTCTGGATTACTCGAACAATCACCCGAGCATAGGGAATTTTATTTTATTTCCAACTCGATCTTTTAAAATCCGCACCGGTCAATCAGCCAAATCAGAGGAGCGCGTATAATCGCGCACGGGGCAAAAGGAGCGAAAGGAGCGAAAGGAGCGAAAGGAGCGACTCACATCCTCCTCGGCCCAGAGTCCGGGGGTGGCGAAGCTCTCGAGTAGATCGCCGCCACAGAGGAGCTTGATCTGTACGGGCGTCTGGTCGGTGGTCTGCTGGTCGCTGCTCCTCATGCTCTCCGGTATCCACTCGAAGTCCTCGTTATCCACGGTATTCCTGTTGGGATCGCCGTGGCCCTGGGCTATCGAGTTGAGGATGTTCTGGTGGTGCTGCAGGCTACAGCGCGTCCTCGTCCACTCGGTCTGGCGTATCTCCCAGGTGCTCAGCCTGATCCAGTCGCTGTCCTGCAGCGCGAGCTTGAGCATCTCGCATCTGTGCTCGCCGCTCGCGAGCTCCTTCTTCGAGTAGGCGTCGTTCACCGGGGATATCACGCCGCCGATCACCACGTGCGTGCCCAGGTTGTAGAGGTGGTCTCGGGCTCGTTCTGCAAAGTAATTAGGATACGCCTCGGCTTTTAGAGCTGGATTATCGTGTCGCTTTTGCATCGATCTTTCTTATCGATGAGGAGCGGATAGAGAGAGATAGATAGACAGAGAGAGAGAGAGAGAGAGAGAGAGAGAAGTTTTCGGTATACATATTATTTTGTGGTTCAGAGGAATATCTATCGAAACTAAAGGTTAAAAATATTACTGAGCGCATTATGCTAAAATTAACGAGACTATTGTATCGGCTAATTGCGTTTAAACTACATAATGATAATGGGCTTATATTGTAAAAGCAACTTTTACACATAAATTATGTTTATACTGATTAACCTGCTCTGCGCTACAGTATATGTATAGTTTTTAGTCGGTCTGTTTACGAGGTTTCGGGCCTGCACTCCGAAGTAAATTAAATCAAAAGTTGCAATGAAAAATATGAGAGCGAATCAACTTGGCTTTTCGCATATTATTCAATTACATGAAAACAGCTCAATTTAGACCTATTAACTCGGTTTATCTCTCGAGGCGAGAAAACAGAAATGCCTCATGTTTGATTACACCATCTTGGATTTTCAACACGAAATTCATTTTTTTTTTTTCATTTTCTCGCAAATAACGAGTTTATAATTCTGTATACACCTATTGTAGATTCAATATTAAATATATACGTTAAAGTTTCACTACTCATTTTTCAGTCTCATAAGCATTATAATAATAAGCAAAGAAACACATAATCCTCGCCACTTGACCAATGCAAAGAAGCTGGCCTACCAAGTCTCGCACTTTACCACAAATTCATTAAAGGCAACTTGTCACAATTAATATATAAAACTCATTACAGATTCGCGTCTATAAAAATACAATCTAAAGCATCAGTGAAATATGCTCGCGACACAAATAAGCTCAAATTAAAACGCACCGGCGCGGCGCTCGTGAAATATACGCAAACGTCAGCAGCCTCTCCCACTCACCCCATTTACAAAGTCGCGGAATCCTATTAATTTCTAATCCGGATCGGGAGATAGAGTCGCGTACGCGCAGCAGCAGCAGCCAAACTATTTCAACTCGATGAAAATTTTACACGTCTTCGGCCAACCAGTCAAACGATTTCATTCTTAATGTACGGGAGCGAATCGACAGGGGCGGGCGTCGGGGGTGTGGCGGTATAATCGCGAGAATAGAGGCGACTGGAGCGTTATCTTGGGTAATTAATGGATAGACGCGGTGACTGACGAGAATGGGGAGTTGCACCCAATACATATATATTTGCAGCGCGATGATTGCAAGGAGAAATTATCATTATATACGGATGCAGCGAATAAGGTGGGGGGATGATCGATTCGGACGTCAAACTCGACGTTTACTTTTTGCAGACGATGATTGGGGATAAGGGCGTTGCGAAAAAGTTAAGAAGCGTTGAGCTTTTGGGTATAGCACAGAGATTGATTTATTGTCCCTTTAAATACATTTGACTCGCGAACAAATCCATATCTGTCCAGTGTGTTTAACGTTATATTATTGCCCTCTGATATACAGATACGATTTCTCCCGAGTCAATTTGGTGCGAATAAAATAATAAAGTATACTCGATTGATCGCGAACCCCCGATAGCGCTTTAATACTGTAAATGCGTGCTCAACATTAACGCATAACGCCCAATGAATTGCGATTCTTCCGAAGGCTCAAGGGGATAAAAGTTTCAATAGAGCGTGCCTAAATCCTATATACATAGCTGTATAGCGGATAATTCGATTAGCATTTTACGGCGGATCCCCTTTAAAGCGCTGCAGCATTTCAAATTTATAAAAGCACACGATATATTAAAGAGCTCTAGCCGTTGCAGGTCTTTTATTTGCTCGCGGCGCTTTTATGCTGGTGCCGCGGCCGTCGGTCTCGCGGGGCCCGTGCATGCAAGTCTTTCCTTTTCGACCCATTACTCGGACGTGCAATTAATTTTTCATTGGCTTAGTTAGTGGCGTGATAAAATGCATCAACGTATATTACATTATACCCACTCGGCCTCGGAATTCTCCCCGTATCGCGCGTTTCTAGAACGATTCGCAATTCAAAGTGTTGAATATAGAAGTCGGGCTGCAGTATCGATGCGATAGCTGTTTTTAATTTGATTCGAGCGCCGGCCCAGCATCAGCATCAGCAGCATCAGCAGCATCAGCAGCATCAGCAGCGCCAGCACCAGCGAAACCATATATTCGTCGCAGTAAATTTTATTGGTTTAGCCGGGCCGCCGCTTGGCGTAAGTACGACTGTTTCGATTTGCGCGCGATCAGCTTCCTGCAGCGGCAGCTGTGCCACGGGTGGCGCGACGCACGGGAGAAAGCTCGCGGCGGCTGCAGTGGCAAAAATTACAATACCGCCCGGGATATTGCGCGCGTCAAATCCTATTTAAACATTTGGTAAAGTTTATTAGGAAGACAGGGGAGCCGCCGATAAATTTTCGTGGTTTAGAGCCTGTAAAAAGCCGCGCACGATATCGCGGTTATATATAATACTATAGGCGTGTAATTTTGACTGCGAGAGCGGAGGGCCATTTCTCTCTCCCTCGCACTCGCAAGTGCATCGCGGAAATGCTCCAACACGCTGGAGATCGAGAATGTGCAGTAGTCCGCGTCTATCAGCTTATTGGACGTTTGTCTTTAAAAATAGAAACTACCGAAGGATCCGAAAGTGGTACGGACGGAGAGCCGAGGGAAAAGAATATTCCGCGTGCCTATGTACGACACTCTTTCAACACAAAGTTCCTTTTTCGATTTAGAATATCTTTCGGCCCCGTTTTAGGGCTGCTTTCAGAAAAACATCTCTCCGCGCGTAGCACGAAAATGCATTGTTGAGCCTCGGAACGACCCTATATACAAACGTGAAACGCTATTACAATATTTCAGTTTTAGAAAAGGAATTCTATTCGTTTCCCTCGTTTCACTGTAACCCTCGCTATACTTTTTCTTTCTTTCTACAAAGTTACTGCAATCGCTTCTGACTCGCATTCTGTATTATTCGGCAAATATATTGCTGTAATTGGAAAAAGAAAGAAAAAAACGGTAATATGTGCAAGAGTAGAGCGATAAGCCGGTGTAATTAACTTCAAATAGGCAGTATCTATTCTCAGTCAACATTTTAGACGGCAAACAGTCTCCATTCTTTACCCGCTCGCTAACAGGCAATCGGCGTAATCGTTTGTCAAACGCAGACACCGTCTGCATGAACGCGAGTGACGTCGACCGACTTAAACCCTCCACCAATTGAAAAGCTTTATACGCTGTAATTTCGCATTAGTAATCTTGATCTCCTAATACTTATTACCCATTTGAATGCGTAAAATCCGAAAAATGTAACTTCGCGTATTCTTCGACATATAAATATATATATATATATATATCTTCAGTGACGCGTAAACGAGAACGTAAGGCTTTAAAATAGCCATTGGGGGTGCACAAGAAAACAAATATAATGAGTATAGCAACTGGATGGAAGAAGTATTTCGAACTAATTAATTGGAAACTCAATTAGCCAATGACAATTTTAAAGATGGCACAGCTATTCCGACGCTAGGAATAGAAGGTAGAAAGAAAGATTACTTCACTGCGAAATGGCTCGAAAATGAGTCTTTTAACTTGAAAGTGCATGTCACGTAATTTGTTAGACGTTAATACATTTTTAATGAATTTGAATATACTAAGAGCAAGTGCGACTCAAAGTCTCGCTTACACTCAACTTGTTGAATTAATATTCCTAATTATACTAAACTCGTCATATAGTAATCAACGAGTTTTTTATTTGGCGCATTACTATAAGCGAGTGATGTAATGATATAACGATGTAATACCGCAGGTAGATAATAAATGATGATTCGCGAAGCTGCAGTTTTATGAAAAAAATCTACTTTCAAGCTTAAAGCTCGAGGAAAGCGGTTGGATAGAAATGCGATTGCAGGCGAGTGTACATTTAATAGATGAGTTTTCCCCTGAAGCCCGATGCAAAAAGATCCCTCCGAGTTTGCGGAATATTCGCAGTAAGAAATAAGTGATTACCTTTCGCTTGCCTTGGGTGAAATTATTGGAGCGATTAATTTAATATCGAACAGCTAGTCCATTGAAAATTACTATTCTTATTCTTATTCTTATTCTTATTCTTATACTTATTTTTATTCTTATTCTTATTCTTATTCTTATTCTTATGCTTATGCTTATTCTTATTTTTGTTATTGTTATTGTTATTGTTATTGTAGTTATTATTATTGGGTTATTATTATTATTATTACTATTACGACAGAATTACGATGCCGTAACGAATGCGACGAATTTTAAGGCGAAGAAACCAGCATCCCCCGATCATATTACAACGAAATCAAAACAAAGAGTTGAAAAGGAAGGACGCGCAAAAATGATTTTCTTGACGAGTTCAATGCTAGAATTCATTCATATTATAATCGCGCTCGGTCATCATATCAGAGAGATAAACAAATTGGCTGGTCGATGCCTTCCCCCTGCCCCGGTGCTCATTAATACGCTAGCTGGTAAAATCTTCCATCTGCCGATATCTCGCGCGCTCGCCCGTCCGTCGCTCTATAATAACAAGATCGAAATGAGCGCATTGTTTCCCAGCGAAATCCTCTCTCTCTCTCTCGCTGTCTCTCTCTCTCTCTCTCTCTCTCTCTCTCTCTCTCGCGTCATTGTATATACCCTATAGACACCTATAGACGCATGCAGTCGATCGGGACGCACGTGCATGTCGCTGGCACATCCGTTCAATCCTCCCCCCCCCCCTCCTCCTCCTCACCCGGTTCACCCTCCTGCCCCCCGTGAATACAAAGTCAATAGCAAGTGACGCAATAGGTGAAAATCCGAGGGAGGAAAGAAATAAGTAGGAAAGGGATCCATCTTCATCAGACTGCACGAGGTGTACGCATGAAGGATCGGCGGCGGGCCACTCTAAAAAAGGCTGCTGCCGCTGCTATCATTTCAGGGATGAAGCTACTGACGTCATCGCTCACTCGCTCTCACTTGCTCTCTCAAGGGGCAGCTGCTCTCTCTCTCTCTCTCTCTCTCTCTCTCTCTCTCCCCCCATCTATATCTCCAGGCTACAGCCAAGATAGGTGTCACATAGACGAAGACACATAGCGACAGATAGAAAGCTTTGCACACATGCTCGCAAACGCGCGCCTCCCTCAGATATATACTCGGATATCGGTATGTAGCTATATAAAGCGATAGGCCAAATGTGTCCCCTATAACTCACCAATATGTATCCCCGTGATCAGCGGGACGCGCAACAAAGTAAATGAGAGAAAAAAAAAGAAAGTAAAGAGCGAGCTACGTAAGAAAGTAGAATCTCTCGGTCCCGTGCAGTTGGACGGACAGCTGCCGAGGCGCGTAAAAGCGCGTTATCGATTACATTCCCTCTCTCTGCCTCTCTCTCTCTCTCTCTCTAGCGCTCGCGTCGAACAAGGCCTCGACTCTGTACTGTAGCTGCTTTCTGCTCTCTCTCTCTCTCTCTCTTTCTCTCTCTCTCTCTCACACACTCTCTGTTCATGCGTGTGCGTGTGTGCGTGTGTGTGTGTGTGTGTGTGTGCGCGCGCGTGTGTGGGTATGCAGTGCACACGACTCACCGAACATCCTCAGGTGCATATGCGTCGGCGGATTGTAGCTGCCACACGACATCAGTACCACCCGGCCTCTAGGACCCGTCGTCGTCGTCGTGCTCGACGTTTTCTCACTCCTCGACTCCATCCTGAGACCCCTTTCTTCGCTGCTGCTGCTGCTGCTGCTGCCGCCGCTACTGCATGGTCGCCGAGGTGAAAGAAATAAAAAAGAGCGCTGAATGAGCGTGTTATGCGGGAGCAGGAAGGAAGGTGTAGAAACGGAGAGATAGAGAGAGGAAGAGCTGAATGGGACGTGCGGTGTGTGTAAATCTATTTTATATACGGCGCGTGTGCGAGCGGTGCCGACGATGGAGACGCGGGGCGCGAGCGCCGAACGTCGAGCGCGCACTGAACGCTCGCAGCAGCGGCGGCGGCGGCGGCACTCCGCGGCTGTATTCTCTATGTATCTGCCTGTTTGTCGGTGAGCCGTTGCGGGTGGGATAGCCAGGCCACTGATAGCAGCACCGAGAGGACTTTGATAGTGTGCGCTTGTGTACGCGAGCGGCTTCCTATATGTGTATGTCGCGTTGCGCGCGCTTGCTCCGTCGAGGGTTTGTGCGCTTAAGCGATGCTTGAGTGCGCATGTTGAGGCTGCCGCTGCCGTTGCGTTTTTAGACTTGGGCTTTTGATAAAAAGGTTGCGCGACTTTTGGAATTGAGATTTGCTTGGTCATACTGGAAAGCGCTTAATGAGGGATTTGGTTTATGGATTTGATGGTGGCTGTCGAGGGATTTAGAAAACTTTCCGAACAACCAATTACTTTTTTTCTGAAATTGGAGTGTTTCTTTTTGTTTTGAAATTCATCTCGTGTACAGTTTAGAAATATAATATATATTATAAAAATATATTTAAACAGGTTTTTTGGCAAGAAAGAACTTTAAAAATTAAAAGGATTGTTTAAAGAACTTAATATTCACGAATTTTCTCCAACACTATCCAATAAGAATTTCCATACCTTATGTATTCAAAAAGAATATAAGATGTAACCTAGTTTAAGTTAATCTAAATTGAGAATGACAAATTGCTCCAATTTCAGAATGTTGCTCTAAGTGAATGCAAATCGATATCAGAAATACTCACGCTAAATTTTTCACGGCACAGAAAAATCCGTGCTTATAAATTGAATTTATAACGTTATCTTGAAGAAGGTACTTTACACTTTCCCCGCGTCGTAAAGCCCTTCGAATTCGCGTTGAATTTACTTCATTTGGAATCCATTCGGTAACGACATTAATATTATGCTGAAAAAGAAAAACAATTTCATGTCAAAATTATTTTTAATTGACTTTGATTAAATGCAATATTTGAAAACTGCATACTATTTATCAATTCAGATTAATTACTAAACAAAAATTATTTTAAAAAATTATTACTGCATATAGAAGTTCTTAGGATGAAAATTTAGATACTATATATATATAAACTGACAAAGATCTTTCTATCGGTCTTACAGTCTAATCAATATTCATGGGCAATCAGATTGCCCTTGTTTACAATCACTAATTATATAAGTAAAATATTTATGTATTTTCACCATTTTATTTAATATCGATATGCAGTACTTTTTAATATAAAGTATATATACTTGCCATATATTTTGAAAGGATATCCGAATCATATATAAATTTAGAGATTACGTTTCCTCCATATATATCCATAACTACTAGACCGTAGCGATCGAGAATTTCAAAAATCTAGAAAGCAAAATATTATTTAAGAGTTTATAAATTAAAAATCTAATTTCATTGGAAACACTTACATCTTCTTCTAACCATAGACCTGGAGTTGCAAAACTCTCAAGTAAGTCAACACCACAAAGTAGTTTTATTTGAATTGGTAGATTATTTGAATTATCCTTGATACATTGAGGTATCCATTTTATATCTTCATTATTTACATTATTGTCCACATCATTATTGATAAAGGAATTTAATACATTTTGATGATGTTGCAAAGTATCCCGTATACTTTTTTCCGCATTTTGTTTTATTTCCCAAGTGCTTAGGCGAATCCAATTATTATTTTGAAGCGCTAGTGTTAACAGATCAGTTCTTATATTGCTTTTCTCTACGTTCATATCTGGACAACAATCGTTGAATGGTGATATGACACCACCAAGTACTGTGTGAGTTCTCAATGTATGCAGATGATCTCGAGCCCTTTCTAGAATTAGGAATTTGACTAATTAATACATAGAAAAAAAATTATATAAAGGTAATTACAAACTTGAATATACAAAACCTATTCAAAAACTTGAAAGTTAAATTTATTATGTCTGGAATTACAACGTATGTTCAAATTTATGTTGCCATGAAATCATTACTATTTCTTATATTGTTAATTGACATTTAAGTGTAGGTTCTTTACAAATATTTTTGATCAGTTTTATTTTAAAAAACCAATAACAATCATTGCATTCGATTGATGTAACCCTTTATTTTTAATGATGACTATTTTATCTATTTTTATTAAGCATACTCTTTTATATTTAAAATAAATAAATCTCTTGCTTAACAGCAAAAATATTTTTCACATTTATAGTTCTGTATCATGAAATGGTAAGACATTGCCTTAGTATGAAATCCTAGGCCCATATAGAATATCCATGTTTACAAATGTTAATCATTTCCTTTCAAAACATCAACATAACCAAGTCGATGCAAGTTTCTAATCTATTTTAAAAAGTGACTCATTCAATGAGGCAATACTCACTATTTCGTGACATTTTATAGCACTGCTTACCAAACATCCTCAGGTGCATATATGTTGGTGGATTGTACCTGCCGCAACTCATCAAAATCACATTATTTATTGGCATCTTGTCAGTCTTCCCTTTTCTAGTTTCCATTGTTTTCCGCTTGTTCTTTGTTTGTATATGTATATACTTAATTCGATGAAAACCAACAAAAGTTAAACAAAGAAATTATCTTTTTGTTTAAGACCGTGCGAGGTGCTTTATAAGTGGAATAAAATCAAATGATAAAGTAAAGTGCATAATACTTGGTACGTGAGTTGCGTGTACTATTCCTACGCTGCGTTAGTCACTCACTGAGAAGTGAAAAACTTTGAGGTTAGGTTAGGTTGTTTTGGATAAGTCAGCTGTGGTAATAAATATGCGTATTGAAGTAACTACGCGAGTCAAATACAAACATCAGCTACTATTTAAATAATATACCTATATAATTTGTGATTATTGATTTTCAATAAATTATTGTTGATTTATAATTAATAAATAATTGCATTTAATTCAAAATAAATACATTCAATCATTATAAATGCATACATTGGTTGACCAAATTATTTTCATTAATTATTGTTTGAAATTAAATTTAATATTTAAAATGCTATAATGCTACAGTTAAAGTTATATTTTTGATACTCTTTAAATATTCAAATTGTATTTTAGTATTAATAACTTTAGTAAAATAAATATAACTAAGGACTACTAAGGTGTTATTGCTTAAATGCAAATTGCTCAGACTGATATAAAATAAATCCACTAATAAATCTTACAAATAAATAATTTTTCCATATTATTGATTACTTACAATTTACAAAATAAAAATAGATACTTATAAGTACAGCTGCAACCAGCGTAGCCAAAAGCGGCTCTCTCAGACAGGGAAATTTAAAATAATTAAAAAAACGCGAAAAAAAGTAATAAGAAAAAAATATTTTTATGTATTGATAATTTCAAATAATTTAAAAGCAACAAAGTTACTATGCCAGAATTAATTATTAGTAATTATTTATTGGTTTCGGGCGGTGCCACTCGCTGCCACGTTAAATTTGGACTTATTTTCACTTAAACAGAGTAAAATAGCGTTTAGTAAAATTATAAAGTAATTAAACTTTAATTTGAAAGTGAAATAGCAAAGATTATTGTTAAAAAAATGATTTATAAAAGTAATAATTGTACAACCGATCTGCATTACCCTGTGCGCGGCAACGCGTTGTTTTTATAGTCTACTCTTCGCGAGTTCATCTGTTTACGTGTTAACGGTACTATTCTCATAATATTTAT